>BSBK01001175.1:1362500-1422500 GCA_027943335.1 Chamaecyparis obtusa | reverse complement strand
GATAGCCCTAAATGAGTTTACTAAGCAATGAGATGTCTTTGTTCAAGTCATTAATGGATGAGACACCTTACCAAGTTGAGATCGACTATGAAGTGATTTCACTCAGGAGGAGATTAGACTAAGTCTTGCCAATGGGGCCAATAATAAGAGTAATAAAAGTGAGGTGGAATAGGAAAAAATTTCCCTAGATGAAAAAGGGAAAATGAAGAAGGGGTCTAGTAAAGGATCAAATCCACAAAATGAGAAGAAGAAGAAGGACTTATCTAAGATAAAGTTCTTTGGTTGTCACAAGTTTGGCCACTATGTTAGTGATTTCCCACAAAGGAAGAATGACAAGAAAGGAAAGAAGTAGATAGTAGCTTGAGCAACTGCAGATGAGCTCTCTAGTAGAATGGAGGATGAGTTTGCACTCATATCTTGTATGATTATCTCAACCTTATAGAGTGTTTGATACATAGATAGTGGGGTGTCATTTCATATGACATAAGTTAGAGAATACTTCTCCAGTTACAAGGAAGAGGACGCCAAAGTTTAGATTTCTATGGGGAACATGTCCAAACTCAACTCAATTGGGAAAGAGACTATTTAGTTTTAGACGGAGAATGACAAGGTGATTCCCCTTTACGATGTGTTGCATGTGTCAAGCTTAGGTATGAATCAGATTTCCATTTCTGTCCTTTAGGATAAAGGGTATAATGTACTATTTAGAGGGGCACATGTGTTGATCAAGCATAAATATTAGAAATCACCCATATTTATTGGGGTTAGGAGTGTTCACCTTTATAGGATTTAGTTTAATACTCCTAAGGCACTCATTAGCAATAGTAATCCTAGAGATTGAGGAGAGCTATGGCATAGGAGGATGGGCTAGAGGTGATCATAGAGCATGATGATGTATGTAAGGGATGTGTGTTGGGGAATTTTGCAAAAGAAAATTTTCCAAGGGGTGAAACCAGATCTGAGGGTGTTCTTGATCTAGTACACTCAAATATATGTGGTCCAATGTCAACAAAGTCTTTGAGAGGATACAAGCATTGTGTTACTTTTATTGATGATTTCTGCAGGAAGACCTGGATATAATTCTTGAAGACCAAGGATGAAGTTTTCAATCACTTCCAAGAGTTCAAGGCTCTTGTGGAGAATTCAAAAGGAAGGAAGATAAAGGTTCTTCGGTTAGACAATGGAGGTGAGTACAAAGGGAAAGAGTTCATAGATTTTTGTACTAGGGAAGGAATCTATTAGGAATTTGAGTTGTCATTAGTGTTCATCTACAAACATGTTGTATCGGTAAGGAGTCATCGGTCATTCACAACACCGGTCACCAAGAAACATACCAAATATGCACCGGTAGGTGAAGAGAAGATAAGAGTATGCACAGGTAGATGAAAAGAAGTGCACTCACCGGTAGACTAATCTAAACAACATGCACCAGTTTTTGAGTGCATGTATAAGTTGAACCAGATCTGCACCAGATTAAGAGGAACAATTTCAGTTAGAAGCCAGACTATATGGGAGTTAGCTTTATCCTTTGCGGATGTCTTACATGGTGAACTCCAGATCATTACTCACATTTTATTGCTGATTGCATGATTTATTACGGAGTTTGCAGCCTGACGGTTCTGCGAGTTAAGGGTTTCATTGTGATGAACTCTTTTAACATATATATACAGGTCATAAGACAAAAAGGGTTGCTATTGTTGAAAAGAGTGCAAAAAGGAACTATATTCTTCACAAGAGTGCTAAAGGAATAGAGGTGAAGAAACTTGGAGAGATCAACAACCAGAAAAACTAAAGAAGAGATCAACATATATGATCTAATCAGACAGTGAGTGTCATACTAGATCATTGCTTTTACAAGGTATGAAAGCTTATTAAAATCCCTCTATCAGGGTGAACCTAATCAGTTCTTTGTAAAAAATCCCCTAACAACATAACATATTTGTTGATGTTCAAAGTCCTGTAACCAAGAAACTTTTAACAAGGTTTAAATCTTAACCGATCTCTGTAAAAATCCCTTAATTAGGTAGCACTATGATCAGTGCTTTGTAAGCTCCTAACAACGTGCCTTCATTCTACAGTAGTGAAGTTGTGAGCTCTGTCTCACCGTGGTTTTTTCCTTCTAACTGAGGGTTTCCACGTATAAACACTTGTGTTGATCTGAGTGGTTCTGCTTATGCTAGCAAACGATTGTTAACTTTCTATTTTTTTATTCCAAGATCTATTTGCAATTTATTAGATTGTTGAGATTAGTTTTACTGATTCACCCCCCCTCTCAGTAACCGGTATAATATTAACAATTGGTATCAGAGCAAGGTTCTCTCTACTTCAAAGCCTAACAACTAGAGAGAAAGATCATGGAGGTTTACCGGTATCAAAAGTAGCTAGAGGAAGCCACTGACATCATCACCTCTTTGGAAAACATATTGAGGAGATCACTTGCGAAAAGAAAGGAGCTAGCGCTACAACTAAATGAAAGCAATGAAACCATCGATGAACTCTCTGGGTAGAGTGGATCTGACAAAGTTGAGGAGGTAGTATCTGAACTCATGGAAAATAATCAGATCCTGACCGATGAGATCTCTAATATTAAAAGAGACCAAGAACACAATGCCCTAAGGATGATTGAACTAATCAAGAAAAAGAGAAAAGCTAAAGATGAAATAAATTCAGCAGTCAAGTCTCTATTAGCCTTTGAAAAAGAAAGGGATCGGGTAGTGGAGGCTGGAGGAGAAAATGAACTTATCATTCTACAACTTCAAGAAGACATGCAGAGTGTCACCCAAGAAAATGCCCACATGCAGAAAGGCTGGCATGACAAGAATGAAGCATGCAATAGATTGTCTCAAGAATTGCATCAACTAAGGGAGCATATCAACAAACTTGAAGAAAAAAATGAAATACTAAGAAGATACAATGAAAGTTCAATTAAGCTTGATGAGCAACTCAAAGCTCAAAGAAGATACAAAGATCAGACCGGTCTTGGATTCACTAGTGAAAATGCCAAAAAGAATGGTGAGCCCTCTAGGGAAAAAGCAATCAAGAAGGATAAGATGAAATCACTGATGCAAAAAGGTAAGAATTTCCCTAACACATCTTGTAAAAACTGTGGGAAATTGGGTCATAAGACTAATAACTGCAGGAATGCACCGGTAAGGACCAACAATAGCTACTGCAAGAACTGCTGTAAAAAGGGCCACAAGACCAGTGAGTGTTGGTCCAATCCCACATCTGTGTCCAGTAGCAGCAAGGGAAGCTTTAGAGGGTACTTCTATGCATGCAATAAATTTGGACACAAAGAAAAAAAATGCAGATCCAAGATAATGGCATTTAGATCCCCAAAACTAGTACTCACCAAGAGAAACAAGGACCTAAGTACAGTGAACTATGTGAACTGTGGATTACACAATTACAATGGCTCTCACAACAAGTCAACTGACATGAAAAGAATGAACTCATGGAAAGAAACTGGAGTAATCTACTATCAGTGCAACAAAGTGGGACACAAAGCCAAAAAGTGCAGAAACCGGTCATCTAGCAAGGAGAAGGAACCAGTTAAATCTAAAGAGAAGATCAACAAGGAAGAAAAGACTAAGAAAATAGTCAAATAGATTTGGTTCGTAAAAGAATCAAAGATCTCTGCTGAGGAGAAGACAGAGGAAAGATCACCATCTGTTGATGGTGATATTTCTTCAGCAAACTAAACCATGAGGGTTTAGAGGGAATCGGTAGATCCACTACTATTCCCGGTATGACTGGTGAGAGTCGGACTCACTCGGTCTACAAGATTAACTAATAAGGCAAGTTTACAATCAACTGATTGGAAAAACATAAAGAAAAAGTAGGTAAAGCATTTATTACTATAGCTGTTTAACAAATAGTTACCGTTTGGTAATTACTGTTATAACCTAACCCTATAAAAGAAAGGAAAATTACTCATAAGTTTTCACTTTACTTACTTTGCGACTTATGAATTCTTGTGCTAAGTATTATTTTCATGCTTTGATCACTAAGAAATCACTATCTGCAAATTGATCCAATTAACTTTTTGCAAATTACTGGTTAGCAAGAATGGCTTCATCTTCTACTACCATGAAGTTGATCAAAGGAGATCAAGTGAATAGACTAGCACACAACATCTTACCTATTCAAAATAGAGAAAATGACATGGCTGGTGCTCTCTCTTTCATACCAAAAGGAGTCCTCTTGATTAAGGATGTTACAACATTCATTCACGCTAGATAGGAAGAACTCAGAGAAACCTTCATTCAAGGAGAGTATGTGTCATTATGTGAAGAAGGGAAAATTCTTGACAAATATGCCAATCTGGTATCTTCTGATCTAATAAATGGTTTGTGCTACCTTGCAATCTTCTAGGAGGACCAAGTTAGAATAGTGTTGAGCCATCTTCACGAACCAGGGTTCTGGTTCAATAGAGGTGCATGTCACGAGATCACAAAAGAGGATCTCCACAGAGTGACCAGGTACAGTGACAAAGGGGAAGCGATAACCCTGTGCACCATCTCCAATACTATCATCAACAAGCTGACCAAGTCGAAGTCTGACAGTTGACTCATGACTATAAATGACATTGAAGATGAAGGAGTACGTTTCGCGTCTGCTGTTATTGGATATAAAGTCTATCAATCAAGCAACTTAAACAATGTACCAGGTGGTGCAATTTATGCTGCGCATCACATCATGCATGAAAATGTCCAATACGACATTTGTACAATGCTTCAGAACCAAATTTTTGAAAATATGAAGAAGCTTGGAGTTGTGAAGAAGAAATCTATGAAGTATGGAACCCTTCTGATGTGCCTATACTTTTTCTACTTGGATTTCTTCCCAGGTTTTGGAAAAGTGAATTGGAGAACTGATAAACCAATCATGCATCAAATCACTAAAATGGAAAATAGACAGGGAGACCGATTAAGCAATGCTATGACTAAACATTTCGAAGCCTTTCAACTGGAGATGCATGAGAGGGAAAGAGTTCCGTCAGCAATTGTTGAACATTACAAGGATGAGGTATCTTTTCTGGTCACCACCGACAACTGCATTATTCAAGCAGTTGAACCAAGAGATGCATATGCTCCTGAGCTAGGTTACGATATCTCAGCCAAAGTTTCTAAGGCATATGCTGATGCATTAAATGATGAAAATTTGGATCTTGGTGCCAATCGATTCAGCACGTACATTGAAATTCTTTAGAATCTGTCAAAAAGGGCACTGATCAAAATTGTCTACAAAAGGACACCCCCAGCAAGGAAGAAACCAATGATAGAACAACCCAAAGGACGAAGGAAGAAAGAAGAACTAGCACCTAGCATCCAAGAGGAAGAACAAGAAGAAACAAACCCCGAAGACACAGTTCCTTTGATTAGGAAGAAGACCAAAAAAATATCAAAGGAGGCCCACCTAGACGAGCCAACCCCACAAATGATGAAATAGTGGAAGGACTAAAGAAGGTAAAAAATTTAGGCTCTGTAAGAAGAAGATATGAATTGGGCAGTGATGAAGACAAAGAAAAAATTGAGGAAGCAGTAGCATTCTGCCTCCAAAAATTCAATCTTCATCCTAGTGGACTGCACACTACTCTACTAGAACAACTTCTACAGAATATTGAGGCCCGGTGGAAAGCCTCAGAAGAAAGAGAAAAGGAGGAGAGGATACAAGCTCTTTTGGAGGTTCAGAATCACCTTACTCTAGAAGAGGCAACAGAACAAGCTGAACTTCATCAGAAAATTTTTGCAACCATAAGAAGGATAGGCCTCATGATTATTGGAGAAATTGAGATGGTACATAATGAAGAAGTCACACTATGGACCAAACTTCTTCAGATCTAGTAACAAGTAGAACAAGAAGTGGCACAAAGAATAACAGCTAAATTGGCACCTGACATCTAAAAGGGAAAGGAGTACTTGGAGAAGAAGCACCGGTACTAGTGGATTTAACCAAGGGACAGGCAATGAATCCAATAGTTCTCATCTCACCAAGCAAAGATAACTTTCAACCTATGCATGTTGATGATTTAATAACTGAAGTTATGGACTTTGGAGACTTGGACAATGCAACCAAATGGTATAGTGTACTAAATGAAGAGGACAAAAAAAAGTTGATTGTCAGGATTGTAGAGACCTTCATGGACTATCATAGGACTCCAAGGGACTATAGGTCCAAGTTCCCACCAGAACTAAACAACAGGCTACAATCAAAATGGAAAACCGGTCTAGGCATGAACACCATAATCACTAGGGACACATTACTTAAGGTTCGACATAGATTTAGTGAAGAAAGAATAAAGCTTCTATTAGAAGAAGCATCCATGAACCTAAAAACATTAGAGAGAGTTGCATAGATATTGAATGGATATGAGAATAAAGTCTACAAAGAAACTCTAGACTATTGGAACAATTATGACTTCAAGGCATTGGAGAAATATGATCCTTAGGATCAAAATAGACCAGTGCAAACACCAAAGGAGGGACACATAAATGGTGAAGGATCTTCTGCCAAAAATGAGAAAGTTCAAATAGAGGAGTTCTTAACTAACGAACAAACAAATGTTGAACAAGAAGCAGAAATTGATATACCCATAGGGGAACTCCATACAATTGAGGAGCAACAACAAAAAGAAGATCCAATAGGAGAACAACAACAAAATGTCGAAGGTATTAAGCCACCAAAAGAAGAAGTCCAACTAGAAAGTAGAGCTCATCAAGCAATGGAAGACAATAAGAGGCAAGAAGAAGAGATCCCTGTCCACACAAAGCAACTAAGACCGAAGCAAGAGCAAGGCCAGCAAGAAAACAAAGACATTCCAAGCTCCTCTTCAAACATGAAACTATCATTTGCTAAGGGAAAGGAAGTAAAAAGAAGCAGGATCACAGATACAGTGGTAGACATCAGTAAGATGTCAACAAGGAAACTAAAAGAATTGACCAAAAGAAAATAGGATATGGTCTTGACCAATGTAAATAACATCTTGTACAACTTTGTCCCTGATGCTGACATAGATGAAGATGAACCCGTCATAGATTAGCTAGAAGTTTTGGTGCAAGCAATCGGTGAGGATCTCACAGATCCAAAAATAATGGCAGCTAACCACTACGAAAAGAAAAGAGTAGAAATAATCCACAAACAGGTTGATGATATGAAAGTAAATGTGACAACCAACCTGAGAATCCTCCAACAACAGCTTCAAGAGGTAGGAAGCTTGATGAGTAGAACATCAAACTTCGCAGTATTTTTGCAAGATTTTTTAGAGAAGTCTGCCAAGATAACTGAAGAGATCAAAACATTATCCTCTCAATTTGATATAAATAACAAAATTGCAACAACCTACAACAGAGAAATGTCCAGTCTAACTCTCACACAGAGGAAAATTGCTGAAGAGAAAAATAAGAGGATTCAAGATATTATTGGATTTCAAATGTTCTTGGCACCAAAATTTGACATCATGAATTCAACTACATCCTCTACAGAAGCTATCATCAGTGAACCAACGTGCAAAACTATGGAAGACATGGAGAATATCATCATTTCTTTGACTGCAGCCCAAAAGAATTTAGAATATATAATTGGTCAATGGACCCCATTCCTTCATTAAGCCAAAACAATATATAAGGATATATTCACAAAGCTTCAAATGTGAAGAAAAATGTTACCCTTTGTCTTATAGAGGCAAAAAGGGAAAGAAGAGTAAAAGAAGTGTCAATGCAGAATTTGTAGGATCAACACAGTAAACCTGAGCATTCAGTCAGGGGAAGTTTAGAATAGGGGAAGTGTTGTTCCACTGATACAAGGTATTGTGAAGTTTGTGTACAAGTTTTTCCACCAATGGCAAAGGGGAAGATTGTTAGGAATTTGAGTTGTCATTAGTGTTCATCTATAAACACATTATATCGGTAAGGAGTCACCGGTCATTCACAACATCGGTTGCCGAGCAACATACCAAATGTGCATCAGTAGATGAAGAGAAGATAAGAGTATGCATCGGTAGATGAAAAGATGTGCACTCACTAGTAGACTAATCTAAACAACACACACTGGTTTTTGAGTGCATGTATAAGTTGAATCGAATACAAGATTGCACCGGTCTTGGTCTAAGACAAGCTAAAGATCCACACCAGATTAAGAGGATTAGTTTCAGTTAGAAGCCGGACTATATGGGACTTAGCTTTTTAACAAGAGTTAGCTTTATCCTTTACAGATGTCTTACATGGTGAACTCTAGATCATTACTCATGTTTTGTTGCTGATTGCATGATTCATTGTGGAGTTTGCGGCCTAGCGGTTCTGTGAGTTAAGGGTTTCATTGCGATGAAATATTTTAATATATATATACAGGTCATAAGACACAAAGGGTTGCTGTTGTTGAAAAGAGTGCAAAAAGGAAAGATATTCTTCAAAAGAGTGCTAAAGGCACATAGGTGAAGAAACTTGGAGAGATCAACAGCCAGGAAAACTGAAGAAGAGATCAACAGATATGATCTAATCAAACAGTGAGTGTCATACTAGATCATTTTTTTTACAAGGTATGAAAGCTTATTAAAATCCCTCTATCAGGGTGAACCTAATCAGTTCTTTGTAAAAAATCCCCTAACAGGGTGACATCTTTGTTGATGTTCAAAGTCCTATAACCAAGCAACTTTTAACAAGGTTCAGATCTTAACCGATCTCTGTAAAAATTCCTTAACCGGATAGCACTATGATCAGTGCTTTGTAAGCTCCTAATAGGGTGCCTTCATTCTACAGTAGTGAAGTTGTGAGATTTGTTTCACCGTGGTTTTTTCCTTCTAACCAAGGGTTTCCACGTATAAACACTTGTGTTGATTTGAGTGGTTCTTCTTATGCTAGCAAACAATTGTTAACTTTCTATTTTTTTATTCCAAGATCTATTTGCAATTTATTAGATTGTTGAGATTAGTTTTACTCATTCACCCCCCCCTCTCAATAACCGGTATAATATTAACAGAATCAAGAGAGAGTGAATTGTTCCTTACAACCTACAATAGAAAGAGGTTGTTGAGAGGAAGAATCATTCCATATCAAAGGCAACAAGGTATATGCTACATGATCAGGATATGCCCCGCTATTTATGGGAAGAGGCATGTAGTACGACTGTATATATATAAAACAAGGTTCCACATAAGCAACTGGGGAAGATGACACCAGAGGAAGCTTTTAGAGGGAAGAAGCCAAATGTCAGTCACTTTGGGATATTTGGAAGTTTGACATATTATCATATTCCAAGGGATACATGTACCAAGTTAGATCATATTATAGAGAGGGGGTACTTTGTGTGGTACAATGAAACCTCAAAGGCATATTGAATATTTATTCTAGGGACTAGGAGGATTATAGTCAGACATGATGTCAAGTTCATGGAGCACAAGAAATTTAAGAGGTCTAGATATTTTCTCGTAGAAGATCATAGTGAGAAACTGACATAAGCTCCAAGGTTAGCTCAACCAAGTCAAGGGAAACAAAGATCGAGTACAGTTACTAGTATAAGCACAAGCTCAAGTGTTGAGAGTTCACATAATATGGAGCAAAAGGTGCAACAAGAAATGTATCCAGAAGATACAAAGGTTGATGTTTCATCATCTACAATTGACAATAGGAACCATGAGGTTCAACAAAGGGATAATCAGGAGTTTGTGGGAACTCCTAGGAGGAGTATTAGACAAAAAAAACAACTACCAAGTTCAATGACTATGTGGCATTAGTCAGTCAGTTGTTAGATAGAGAGCCTTCCAACTATCAGGAGGCTGCATAGCATCAAGTGTGGCAAGAAGTGATGGTTGAGGAATATACCTCAATAATGTAGAATGATGTGTGGGAGGTTGTTCCTAGACCAACATATAGGGTTGTGGTTGGATCACGCTGGATCTATAAGATCATGCATCGTGCAGATGACAATATTGAGAAATACAAGGTAAGGTTCATGGCAAGGGGGTTATCTAAGAAGGAGGGAATAAAATATGAGGAGACATTTTCTCCTATGGCCAGGCATACTTATATACGAGCTGTGATCTCATTTGTAGCACATATAAGATATGAGATCCATCAAATGGATGTCAATACAATAATCCTTAATGGCAAGTTGAAAGAGGAGATATACATAGAGAAACCATAAGACTTTGTAGCACACAACAAAGAGACCCACGTGTGTAGATTGAAGAGATCTTTGTATGGACTCAAGTAGGCTCCCAGAGCATGGTATGAGAAGATTGATTCATAATTATAAGGAATGGGATTTTTGAAGAATGAGGTAGATGATAACCTCTACTACTTGGTAGTTGAAGGTGATATTATCATTCTTGTTCCATATGTGGATGACTTGTTTCTAACAGGTTCACTAGGGCTCATAAAGGACTGCAAGAGGGACCTTGCAACAGAGTTTGAGATGAAGGATTTGGGGCTTATGAACTACTTTCTAGGCATGGAGGTGTGGCAGACAAATTGAGAGAATTTCCTTGGGCAAGGGAAATATTGCATCGAAATCTTAAAGAGGTTCAAGATGGAAGATTGCAAAGCCATGTCTACACCTATGATCACAAATTGGAGGAAGGTAGACACATCTAGGGAGAGGGATGTAGATCCCACCTTATACAGGAAGTTGATTGGTTCTCTCATGTATTTGGTCAACACCAGACCATATATAACCTTTGCAGTAAACTCTCTTAGTCAATTCATGGTCGATCCAAAGAGAGTACATTGGTCTGCGACAAAGCATGTGTTGCATTATTTGTGCGGTACAATTGAGTATGGGATTAGATATGCTTAAGGTGAAGGTATCAAGCCGATAGGCTATATTGGCACATATTGGGCAGACAATACACCAGACAAGAGAAGAACTTCAGGGTGTTGTTTTAGTTTGGGATTAGGGGTTGTCTCTTGGTTCAATAGAAAGAAGAAGATTGTAGCTCTAAGTTCTGCAAAAACATAATACATAGCAGCTAGCATGGTGACGTGTGAAGCTATATGGATTTAGAAGTTGCTAGTATCCTTATTTAGTTAGAAGGTTGAGACTATAGTGATACACAACGACAATTAGAGTTGCATTATGTTATCTGAGAATTTGATGTTTCATGATAGGTCTAAGCATATAGATATCCAGTATTTCTTCATCAACGATTGTGCACAACGGGGGATTGTTCAGCTACAATATATACCTACAAAGGAGTAGGTAGAAGACATTCTAACAAAGACATCGGGGAAGGAAAAATTCATCTTCTTTAGAGATAAGTTGGGTGTGGTACAAAAAAACTTCCTCGCTAAGAGGGAGTGTTAGTTTTGTTAGCTTGTACAACTGTCCTCCAGCCCAAGATATTTAGTAAATAATTATTTTCTAAAATATTTTTTTTAGTGTAGAGACAATTATTATTTAATAATTGACTCTTTTAGGGACACCTAATAAACAAATTGGTTAAGGTTTGTTGGGTTATTTTTAATCTCAGCCATTGATTGAGAATCGATCTCGACCATTGGTTTTCCAACGAGAGTAGCATAAAAGGGGGTTAAGGGGCATTTGGAAGATACAAGTTTGAGAAACATTTATAGCAGTAGCAAATGAATTTGCAGTGTTACCAAATAAGTCTTGCAGTGTTAGCAAGGGCGCAGTGATAGCGTTGGGATTAGCAGTTGTGGGATCTCAGCAGGAGAAATTAGGAGATTATCGGAGCTTTGCTAGAAAGAGGCAAGCAGTTATTTTGTATCTCTTAATTTGCTGAAGTTTAATATAAGTTACTCATCTGCCATACTGGTTTTCCCTCCGGGGTTTTTCCAAGGATAATTATCCGAAAATATTATGTTCATAATGTTGCATATTTATTTTCATGTTTTTTAATTGTGAAGTTGCAATTGTGTTATTTTTCAATATTTTCCAGTCAAATAATCTTTATAAGATAGGATATTAATAATTAGTGATTGCAATAGTTTTTTCACACATACATGGTAGAAAAAGAAAAAATACAAACAACTGTAGTGTCAAAACTTCGAGCGATTCTTCTTGAAATGATGTGTATCTATAAACTACTACAAGTGGTATCAATTTTGTTTACGCTTGTAGGTGGTGAAAAGGCTAATAAAATAAAATCAAATCTATTCAAATATCAAAGATCTTCAAATATCTCAAAACTTCTAAATGCGATTGGATTTTATTTTAGAACAATAAAATACAAGTTGTACAATTGCTAGTTGTGAAATATCTATGAGATCAAACAAAACCAAAATATTTAAACAATTGGAATCTTCATTCATTGCTCAATGAGAAGTTTTTAGCATTGATAAAAAGTTGCAAGTAGTTAGTGGTTTGAATAGATATATTTGGAATGAGATTCCACCGTAAGATACTACAAATAAATTATATCTCTACATTCTACAATATTCCTTTCACAAATACCTTATTATAGGGCCCGTTTGGTTGCAGGAATGAGGAAATGCTGGATTTGATCAAATGTTGGAAATGGTCAAATCATGGATTTGATAATCCAGTTTTCATTTCCAGATTATAGTTTGGACCGTTTGGTTGACCCGGAATATGAGCGAGAAGATGTATTTCCCCCGTTTGGTTCCACTTTTTGAAATTAGAATTGGAATTTGAGTATAATTTTTTTTAATTTTTTTTTTGAATTGCTTTAAAGTTTTTGAACTTAATAATTCATTTTTATTAATTTAATTTTATATAGAAAATCGAAACGAAGTTTAAAAGAATTTAATTCATGTCAAATAGCAAAGTAAGGTCATCGATAGAAAAGTGAAGTTTTTTTGCTTTATTCATGTACGCCAACAAACCTAACCTGAATGCGCTTTGTATCATTGCAACCTACGTGAATGAAAATTGGAAACTGGAATCACAGACCGTTTTAGGCAGCCAAAGTTGGAGGCAGACAACCAAGTTACAAGAAAAAATTCAAAAAAAAAATCGATAAAAAATTTGGAAAATAAATTCAAAAAATAAAAAAATCAATTTTTTTAAAAAAAAAAATTGAAAAAAAAATTGAAAAAAAAATTGACAAAAATTAATTTTTTTTTTTGAAAAAATACGAATAAATAACAAAGTTACAAACCACTCAAACAAATAAAAAATAAATTAAATCTCTCCATACACAAATAAAAAATTAAAAAATTAAGTGGTAGATATGAAAAATTTAAAAATTTGATATACCCCAATTTTAATTCCAATTCCACCTTTTCAAATGAAGATGTAAATTTACATTGAAATGGAAAATCGCAAATGCCAATTCCACTAATTCCCCCAACCAAACGGATATTTTTGGGATATTTTCAAATTACAATCTGCCTTTAGTTGGAAAGATCTCAATTAGGGGATTGTGTTTTAGGCAAATATTTATGATGGATTAAATCATCATCTGCAACATTCAATCATAGATTTTCGGCCACCTACACCTAGTTGGAACACATTTGCACTTTCACTCCCAGCGCCCTGATTTTGATTAAATAGAGTCGCTGGTTTCAATCTATCCTGATAGGTTGGTTTTTCGAGGATTCTCTTTGGTGCCAACTCTACATAAGGCCCAACTTACAACGAACAAAGATACGGTTACAAAGAATTCAGGTGGGAATGGGGAAACTTGAATTCTCTGTAGGTATTTAGGATTCACACACTTGATTTTCTCATAGGTCGGTGTTCCAAGGAACTCGATAATTTCTACAAGCTGGTCCACCGAGCTCTGACCCAAGAGAAGTTCGGCAAGGAGACAACCTGCTGACCACCTGTCAATGGCAGTTGTGTACTCTGTAGCACCAAAACAAAATGATCTCAGTAGGTCGATAATACTGTGAGCAATATAGGATAAATTTGATGAGTGTGTGAATCTGAATTCTCTGTAGACAGGACTAGTAATTTGCAATACAGAAGAGATGCCTGAAGCTGTTATGAATAAGGGCACTCTAGTTGGGGAAAGGAGATGAAGCATGAAACCACCTCCCGTTCTACCCATACCTACATTCACCAAAGCAGATACAAGAAAAATAGTCACACATCAAATCATTTACAGGCTTGGTACCCAGTTAATGCTCCAACCCCGAGAGTGGAAATATGATTCCTGCCATATATTCTTCCTCAGTAATCTTCTTGTCAAGAGCCTCCAGGAGGTATGACAATATTGGATAGGCCATCAACGTGCCTATTTTTTTTTGCCATCCATGTCTTGCAGTTCAAAATCGTAGAGCAACCAAATTGAGCACCCGAATCAGATGTTGTTGCCATAGAGCTACCTACCTGATCTGTTCGAAAAAATGCTTCAAGAATGTGTAATCTCATGGAAACCTGCCATTGGATTCTGGTGCCCCTCTCTCTTGTCTTGCCATGGAAACAAGCATTCCCTCCTAGAAGAATGATTTTGATTTAAGCTTGCACATACTTGCAATGAACAAAGCTACACATACAAAGAATTCAGGTTAAAATAGAGAGTAAAGAACTCGAAATTGGTACATGAGAGTGAGAGAGTGGCCGTGGGGAAAATTTGCAGTGGAAATACAAGATCCATCTAGCAGGGTGCCAAAGTTTGGTTAGGCACCTTCAAAACTACTGAAAAGTTGCGCTCGCATATAACTTTTCCCAGCAAACCACCAACATGGCAGAAGAGTTGCTTTGTGATTGAATTTGTCGTTCCATCCAAGTGGCTCCAAATTATTGAATGCCATATCTAGAATCAAAGTAACGTTGTTCATGTCTTTTTTGGCCATGATTTGGAATCACCCATATACAAAAAAATATATGTAACTCATTGCTATACAGTCTTTTTTAAAATATCTTATTTATTCTCTTTTTTCTCTTGTTGTCAAAAGAGTATCCCAAATCATAACAAGACACCTTTTAATTTACCCACCTTTGTTCGAGATCAAGTTCTTTTTTTTTAACCGTCGAAAGATAAAAGCATAAATTGTTCAAATCTATAGATAGAAACTTCTTTGATTATTACATTCAGTGTATAACTCTTTCTTTTTCGATTTCAGAAATGTTGAAGTTGAAATTGGCATTTTGAACTCATAAATATTGTTGTCCTGATTCATGAAAAGTTCAAACACATTAAATTCCCAAAATTCTTTGTTTCTGATAACAACTTAATGTACTTAAAGATAACATGAATACAATTAAGTTGTTTGAGTTCAAGTAGATGTTAGCTATTGGCAAGTTAATATGTACTAATTTATGTCTTTAACATTTCTCTTATTTTGATTAGATTCTATTGAGAAGAGGTAGCATTATAGTAGATGCTAACTTAGACTCATAAACTTATGTAAACTCATATGTGCCCAAGCAAGCATGGAGATCATATTTATGATAATAGAATTTTTGACCTAAAAAGAGATAGTGAAAGATTGCAACCAATATCTCTAGTCATTTAGGAAAGACTATTTGTGAATTATAACTACTTAAGTTTGATAATCTAGAACAAGTGTTTTTCCCTTTTGTTGTTAATCACAAGTAAAAGAAATTAGAATTATATAAAATTAAATAAAGATATTAATATAACAATGATAAAGAGAAACAATATAAGGACATAGTCACAATTACTAAATAGATGATAGTTCATAAATAACAAACCACAAAGATCAAAATCGCATGATAAAATTAAAGAAAATAGTAGATTACATTATAAAATTAGGCACATAGGTCCCAATGGGTTAAAAATCTTTATTCTTAGCAATCTAATTAATCATGCATGAGACAATACTTAGTTTGAGGAAGTTGACCTTATCAACTAGACTTCCATTGAAATATTAAATCTGTCACATGGTCTTCATTGATGGGGTAATACAATATCATGCGTTCATATTGACGGGTTTAATTAGCAATAAAATGGGCATTTTACTCTTTAACATATTAACTTCTATAATTTTCTATTGCTTCTCAATAAAAAGTAGATGGATGCTATACACAAGCACCCTAATTGAGGCATGCACATTATGCATGTATTTAGTCTATAATGGGAAAATCTGTATCTATTGTTCCATTTTTATGATGACTTCAAACTTAAATGCATGCATATTAATTACAAACAATACTCAATAAATTGTTTTAAAAACTTGTTGGACCATTACCAATAATCTACCCTTAGTGTGCATTTATTTTCTAATATGTCCAAATTAGGTTTGAGTAATGCAGAACCTAGTTGTACTACATGCATATAATTTAGTGGGTTGCAAGCCAAAAGCCCCAAAATCAAAATTCTTGGACTCAAAACTCCAAGTTTTTTGTAGAAAACAAAAACTTTAGTTTCTTTGAATTCCTTTCCTTTTTGTAATGTAGAATTAAACACAAAAATAATTCACAAAGAGAAATTATTTTTATGGGTATGAAGAACACAAATGAGAAATATCACTAATATAAACAATAATTAATACTTCTTAGAGTAGAAAATATTGTAGTAAAAACATGTGATAGTAGTTGACACCAAACAACCAAACATTGCAAGACTAACACTATTTTCAAAGTGAGAAGAACCCAGAACAACACCATTACCCTTATGCGTGAAAGGAACAAAAAACTAATAATATGTTTCATATGAGAGTATTTAGTAAATGAATCATATTCAAATCATAAATACTAAGTTGTGTTGTGGAAGGTGAAGTTTCAAGCTACAATAATAAGGAATATGTTAGTCTACCTGCATTAGTGGTATTTTCAGACTTCAAAGACATCTTCTAGATCTTAAGACACTGTTGGCCCACTTTTTTAAATTGTTGATATCTCTAAGGAACTTGTACAACTCCAAAGGGGTTCTATTTTAAGACAACCTTCGAATGCTCCTCTTCAACTTCCATATTGATCTTCAAAAAGTTCTCTATCTCTTCCTTAGTAAAGGCCTTCCTTTTCTCAACCCCACATGTCTCCCAATAAGCCCAGACTCATCAAGCCCACATTAAAAAAAGGTGATTTTAAAAAAGAATGCTAAAGCTAATGTACCAGATTCAACAATTCTTCCATAATACTTTATTAGACCTAGATGAATCCCACCCTGGCATAAAAAACCCATGATCTCTATCTTTTGGTACTCACAACTTATTTCACAAAACTATAATGATTTATTATAGTATAATTCAATTAAAATATTCAAAGGAGAGTCAAACTAATTATGTAAAATTCGTGCAGACTAAGGTAGGAGGGACCACAAGATGATCAATCCTAACTCACAACAAGAGTGTACACATAAAAGAGACAACATGGAATAGGAGAGGAAATGCAAGATCCAATTTATTAACCGAGATCAAACTATTGGCAATTTACCTACATACATGTTGGGCTATAAGGCCTATCTAGTAGTAGCCTTACAGTATAGCTCAATCAACCTTGTGATCCATTATAGATCTAGAATCATGTATCTATTAATCACTTCCCTACAAAATTATATCAAGTTACAATATATAGCCATCATGACACACAGGTTAGTCCTAAGAAAGATTACATTTCCCAAGAACAGGAAAATGTGTTACAACAAATATGGAAAGTCCTAAATAAAAAAAAGCGATCCAAAAACTGTGTGAAGCCTTGCAATCCTAGATTTAGGTCCACACATGATCCAAGAACATGGAAAGATGTGCCACCAATCACCGCAAGTTGTCATTTTCCACTGCGAGATTGAAATTCCACCAACGGTTAGGAACAAGCAACACACATGCTACATGAGAACATATGAATCATGACTCAAGAAATATCGATCCAAATGAAGTGTGATCATAGGAAATTGTTCAAAGATAGGTCCTAGATAAGATTCTAAGACTGCACATGCTAACTCGGACACATGATGAACCACCAACACAATCTCATGGCAGACATGCAACATGAACAGAAAGAACAAAACTATTTTTGGTTGATGCAAGATTTCCATGAACCCAAGATGCTCCTTCATCAGAAACCTAGGGTTATTCAAAATGATGCTCCTTCATCAGAACTTCTTTACAATATGAGAAGAACCAAAATGATCCAACTCAGATTGAGAAATCCAAATAGAGTCTTCAACTGATCTATTTTTCCACTTAACCAAGTACTCCACGTATTCATTTTCTCTAGTGCTCCTTCCAATTCAGCTATCCAATATTTTCTCAACCTCATCCATCTGCTTCTTAGGATTCTTTTGTCTCAAATCTGAATCATCCTCAGGCACATAATACTCATACAAACCTACAATACTGAATATAGGTGATATGTCCATGTCATTAGGTAACTCAACATCAAAAGAATTACCACTTTCAAATTTCTTTAGTATTTTACAAGGTTCAAATTTCTTCATCTTTAGCATGCTATAGGTTCCAATAGGAAATATACTCATGACTTCATCTCCAACTACAAGATTCTTATGTCTTCTAGTTCTATTAGATGTATCCTTGTATTTCTAATTATTATGTTCCAAGTTATACTTTACTTCCTAATGCAAAGTCTTCATGAATTCAACATAACCCTCTGCTTCAACATTTCTTTTATCCTCTTGACCAAGATCCTTCAATTTTGGAACTCTCTTAAGATGTGTAATGCCCCCACCAAGGAACCTAGGATATTAACCTAAACATGTTACTAAGTTTGCAAAATATTTTTTTTCTTAAATGTTTACAGACAACGATGAATAACCAAACGGAAGTAAAACATAAAGTCCTTAAGAACACATATACCATAAATATAATCTCCAAAGGTGGATTACACATCTGAATGGTTCCTTGATGTAGAAACTATGAAATACAACTACAACCATGAATTACTTATTACATCATAAATTACAATTGAATAATAAAATACACATACTCATCAAACATCCACTGCACATGTCACAGGGTATGTGATTACAATATACAAATAGAGAAGTATATGATCAAGAATAGAAATCCAAGAAGATACGAAAGGAAGTAACTGCAACTAGGATCATCCAGCACCGGAACAAGGATGTTGGAGTCTCAAATGGTAAAAGAATCACTACCACTCGACCTCGTGGAAACCTGTGGTTCCACTCCCACCATGCTGAAGAGATAACATCAAATCCCAAATAGATAGCAATACCAAACAATCAAGTAGACTAAGCAAGGATTCTAGAAGCTTAGGTATCTCAAAGGTACAACTCATAAGTCCAAGGTACACATAATAATACCAGAGGCAACCAACACATGTAAGAAACCTAGAATGAAATAAGGGAAGTGTCATCACATGAGTCAACTCTAAGGTCACCTGGTAGCCTCACTAGACACCGACCCCTAGTGACTCTATGGGGATCAGTAGTCCTCTCATGTAGACAAGGCACAACTAACTATGCCAGAATCACCATCACTACTGGACGAGCAAGCATCTTCTCCCACTCCCATCCTTCGCCTATACTAGCACTCAAGGCATGGGCGAGGAATCATTATCTTATTAATTCATTTTAATCCACTTTTAATTTAATATTATCACTTGATTAAGTAACCTACTAAAGATACCTAGGTAGCCACTTCCAGGCTCCGACGCCTCCAAAGTAAGTCACTTCTCTTCTAACACCTAGATATAGTAACACACTACAAAATCCATCATAAAAATTAATCTCCATAAAGGTTAGGTTTTATTTGATAAATTTCATTCAATTATGCAAAACAAACAAACATGTAAACAATAATTTCTAATCCCGCCTTTGGTAACAGTCCTACTGGGATGACATACTAAATCCCTCTATACCCCAAATCACATAAAGCAATTAAAAAAGAAATAATAGAATTTAATTTAATAAACTAATTTGTAAATTTCATCACGAAATTATTTATCCAATAATTACTAATAGACTATAATTACATAAACAAAATAATTAAATTCTAATCCTACAAATCAATTTACAACATCCATGAAATAAATTGATTGTAGGCATTAAAATTACTAACCCATTATAATTTTATAGTCTAAAAATATACCAAACTGATTAAATTTATAAGTAGCAACCCAATACTACGTTACTAAAATTCAACCAATAGATTTAAATAAACAGTAACTAACCTTGCATAAAATGCCCACTTAAAATTTTCATGCAAAATATAATAGCATTTCTTTTTCCATTAAAACATGCATGCATAAATTTTTTTTTGACTACCATCAACATATTCAACAACAACAAATTCACCTAATTCATAATTGAATAAATTCAATGTAAATCTAATTATTTTAATCTATTATATATATATATATATATATATATATATATATATATATATATATATATATATATATATATATATATATAATCATAATTAATAATAATCGAAATATTATTTAAAAAAATAATAATAATAAAAATAATTTTTATTTATTTTTGTTTTGTGGGAGGGGCCCATGGTTGCCGGCTCAGCAACCCAAAGGGGTCTATTGACATGACAACCCTCATGGGATTGTCGACATGACATCCCATGAGATTGTTGACTCGACAACCCGTGCGGACTGCCGACACGACAACTTGTGGGTACTACTGTGAGGTAGCCCACCGATGCTATGAGGTAGGGGTGAGTGGAGGGTCGGCCCACCACCCAAAACAATAAATTTTTTTATATATATTTTTAATTTTTTAAAAATATATATGTTTTTTAATACATATTTTTATTTAAAAACACACCAACGATTAAATGTTGTACCAAACCAGCAAGGAGGAATATTTAAAAAAAAACAAAAAACTATTTTTAAAAAAAACTAAAATGAAAATGATAAAACATATTAAGTTTGTAATTCTTTCAGAGATAATTTTTTTTTAAAAAAACTAGGTAAGAAATAAATTCCACATGAAAAAATGAAAGTCATAATAGCAATTAATTGGGTATTTCCAAAATGTCCTCTAGGGTTTAATTTGGATTTTCTTTTCAATTTCAATTACCAAATCTAATTTCTATCAATTGAATCCATCGTTATCTGAGCCTAGGCTTTTCAAACAAAAAATAATTTTACAGAATTTCTAATAACATTAATTTCTACCAAGATTCATAAATTCAAACCCTGAAGGAAATTCAAACAAGAATCAGAAAACAAGGATTGCATGCAACTAAAATTTTCTTTAAACCAAATTCCAAAATTTTCACGAGAAGAGGAAAATACATGAAACGATTCCAAACATCCAAATCTGACAGGCATGAAGAATACACTCCTTTCAAAATTGCAAAAATACAATCACAAAGATAATTGAATCCTACCTCAAACACCAAAAGAATAAATCCGACGATGACCAAAAATGAAGACAATCTAAGCTTTCAGAAAAATTGCACCAAATTGAAATCTTTCACCCAAAAATTCTCCAAAACCTGTGTGTTAAGAATAATGATCAAACCCTCATCATATAGGAAATTCAATTCCACATGCAAGGGTTGGAACTCAACTCCACAGAGAGCTTTGTTTACATCAATTCTTAATTTCAGTTTTGAACTCGAGTCTGATTTTCTAATTACTCTTGTTGAAAACACTTAACCCAAAACTGACTAATTCTTTTAATTTAATTTACTCAATTTTGATTGTGCAACTTAATGCATTGTAATTAATATAAATAATAACATTTAGTCTACTTTAATTTTCACATGCTAATTTAATTTCTCAATTAATAAATACTTTTTATTTTAAAAAAGTTAAATTTATAATTAAATAAATCTAAAGTGAATGTATTTAATTAATTCTTATTAATTAAATAATTCTATTTTTACAATAAGCCTTTTAAATAAAACATTAAATTTAATAGTTGCTTTTAATTAATTAAATACTATCACATTTAAATAGCTAAAAATAGCAAAAATCAAATTTATTTAAATTACACCATAAAACTAAATAAATAATCTAATTATAGCAATCACATCAATAACCAAAATCAACTAAACTTAAAGAACCACAACCACGCTCAAGGAAAGGGCTATAAACTCACGTCACCTAGACGACTTTGGGAAGGGTAAAATATCATAATCTTGTCCAATATTTCAAGAAAATAGTATGGCTTAAGTTAGGATTTGGATTTGAATATTATAACCCATCTTTTACCATTGAGACTAGTTATAAGGCACACTCATCCTCATAATTCAGGGAAGTCGATGTTTGGTATCTGCAAACCTGTATACAAGACCCGCATGTACACACACACACACATAACAAGCAATGGTGGTGATTGAGACATCGCGTGGATCACACAAGCAGATAACTACGACTCCATCCCTTAACCATATCAAATACATCATACAGGAAAATAAAAACATACATGATCACCATACACATGCAAGTATGGGGTAAGTATAATCATAAGCATAAGCATCATTTTAAAACATGTAAATCATCATCATATTTAACATAATCTAACTGCACCAATATAACAACCATAATCATCCATCTATTAAAATCACCATGTAATGTCATACATCCAAAACCATAATATAACTGAAATATCAACGCACACATAAAAGTGGCCTAAAAGAGTTTGACAATATAAAATTGAAAAGAAAACTGTGGGTGGGCACTATATGATGCATGCCAGTAAAAAAATCAAATGGTGTCTTGCTTATACTCTGATTTACTAAATTATTGTATGCAAATTTTTCTTGTGCCAAAACTAAATCTCAATTATTCGGTTTATCTCCAACTAGACATCTCAACAAGTTATCCAAGCTCCTATTCACAACTTATGTTTGTCCATCAGTTTGTGGATGAAATGTAGAACTAAACTTCAAATTAGTATGTATCTTCTTCCAAAGTGTTTTCCAAAAATAACCCACAAACTTACTATCTTTGTTCGAAAAAATACTCCTTGGTGACTCATGCAACCTTACAATTTCCTTAAAGAATAGATCATAAACATGCACAACATCTGATGTCTTCCTATATGGTATGAAATGTGACATTAAAAATCTATCCAACACAACATAGATATAATCATTATCTCTTTGTGTCTTTGGCAAACTAAGAAAAAAATCCATGCTAATATCTTCCCAAGGTCTATTAGGAACATGTAAGGGTGTATACAATCCCACATTTTGACTAACTCCCTTAGCAACTTGGAAAACTTTGCAACTCCTGATAACATTTTGAACATCCTTATAAATTTGAGGCCAAAAGTATTTTGCATTAATCAAACTCACTGTCTTATCAATACTAAAGTGTCTTGCAAATCCTCTTGTAAGAAAAATACAAAAAATAAAATGAGTTGAAGGAAAGAATCCAAGAGAGTGAGAAAAATGAAGATTTTACCATAAACTCAAGGAATGAGAGATTGCTTCAAGATCAAACACCAAAACATCAAGATGCTTCAAGATCAACACAATGAGACAAAGATTTTGGAAGGGAAAAACAAAGAAAACCCCTTGTGAATATAATATGAATGAGGCAAAAAGCCTAGAGAAGGAGAGAAAATGTGAGCAAGAAGCTCATTACTATTGAAGTTGATGAGTAAACAACCCACAGCTCCCAAGAACATCTACATGCAAACACCCGTCACAGAAAGAGAGAGAAGTAAGAAGCTATGAAGGCCTGAACGCATTGATCCACGAGAGAGGAGAAATCATTCTTGATGTGCAAAAACAAAAGTTGCAATTCAATAATGAATAATTTATTTCAAAGTTAAGAACACAAAGGAGATTAAAGGAGATCTAAAAACCTAAAAAGGTAAAACCTAGGTTGCACAATAATAATTAATAAAGTAATTAATTATTATATGCCTAAAGTTTAGCTTGAGTAGAAAGAGATAATAAGTGACTTAGTAATTAAATCAAACATGATTTAATTAATAAACAAACACTTTATTACTCTAACACCCCCCCTTAAGATGAATTTTGGGAGAAGCTAAAAACCTAGAAAGAACTATTGAAAGCAAATGGGTCCCGAAAATAAAGGCCTGATCAGGTATCCAAGTACAAAAGAGAGTCTTTATAAAGCAGAGAAATAGAGAAAATCACATGGGAAAAAATCTACTTCAAAAAGAGACAAAGACTAGTCTGAAGGACTGAAGAAGCCTCTAAAACTAGGAATGTTCTAGAAAATAGGAACAAGGATGAACATGTACAACATCACTGAAGCAAGAAAATGAAAACTGTGTCAAGAAGTAACTGATGATATGAAGATCCTCCATTGAAATATGACCAGGTAGAGAAAACTGTAATCTGCATGAGTGCCCTCAAATGACACTACTCAAATCAAGAGGCAAACAAACGCAAACAATTGAAGTCGAAGATATAGAATACTATAATCTGCCCAAGTGCCCTCAAATGACACTACTCAAATTAGGAGGCAAATAAAGGATGACAAACACCTGAACTCAAAAATACAGATGGCATAAAAACACCAAAAGTCTGAAGAGCTAATTAATCAAAGTTGGAAGAGTGTGTCCAAAAATAGGAACGATAAGAGTGTACATATGGTAAATGATCAATCTCACTGGAATGCATAGGTACCCAGCCACTGCATCCACCTAGTACATAGAATCAAATACTAAATACAAAACTCATACTATCGAACCAAGGAATCAATAGAACTAACAGTAGAAACCCCCCATAATGTTGGCAAGGGAGTAATGATAGGTACACTGAAAAGATCATCCATTATGAACTATAGAGAGAGTATAAACACAAATAAAAATGCCCGAGGCTAATGTCGTTGGAGGAACACTCACATGACAAAAGTAGATGGAAAAAAAAGATAAACATCAAACCCCCCTGGCACTTTATAATGGAGTGTGAGTACATAGATCATGAAGATATGCAAAATCCCATACATGCAATAGAATGATACTTTATCTCAGCGCGTGTGCATAAAAGAATGCTACAAAAGTGAATGATACACTTCTCAAAGATGAATGAAGGCTTTTGAAACAAAAGAACAACCTAATATGAGCCATCCCTCAAAGGGAAGAGATCCCAGGACCTGAAACATCCATGATATCCACCAGATTGTAAAAATGAAAAAATCTAAATAAAATATACCTAGAGCAAAATCTAGAAAAAAAACTCATAGCACTGGAAAGCTATCAGAACAAGCTTTCCAATGATATATCATTTTCCCAAAATGGAGTTCGGATGCGCAAGATAGAGCTCCCAGAGTGCAAAAATAAACATCTAGATTTGACAATAAAAAAACACCATCAAAAAAGAAAAATAGAAATGCAAACCTCTAGATCTGGATAGATCTCAGAATCATCTTTCCGATGATATCTTGTTTGCTAGATTTTGACACCGTATGCTCAAGTTATGAGCAAAAAACCACAAGCAACTCTAGATGGAAGTCAGAAAAGAAGCTGTGTATTTGAACCTCCGGTGTGAAAAATGGAAAAAAAAAATCCAAAATTCGAAATACCAAAAAGATCCTTCTTTGAACAAGCTTTCCAATGGTATCTTGTTTTCCAAAAAATGATACCGTATGCTCAAGTTATGAGGCAAAAACCAACAGGTGCTCTAGAGGGCCCAAAATGGTGTCTAAAAAATGCTGATGTATTGTTGACATCATCAAAATGCGAGCTTAAAATTAATGGCCATATGGCCATCATGGAAAAAAAATAATAGGCCCCTAGGGCCAAAAAAAACTCTGGGCCCCTGGTCATGTGGTGACCAGAGGCTAGTCGGCTAGAGGCTGGAGTGACCGAGGGCTGGTCCCCATATGACCTGGGCTAGGGCTACTTGAGTGGAAACTGCTAGTGGTTTGTGGAGACTACTGTTGGTCCCGGTCGGCGGTAACCGCGGCCCGCCTGACGGTGATCGTGGGATCACCGCAACCTGCACAAAAGTGACTTCTGGCGGTAACCACGGGTTCACTGCAGCTCGCCCGATAGTGACCGATGGGTGGCTGTTGGGTGGTGCCTGACCCAAATTTTTTTTTTTTTGAAAAATTTGAACTTTCTCTTCCTTAGAGTGCGTGCCAAGATCATACGACCCTAGTACGTAATTTTTTTTTGCGTTAGAGGCCAACTTGTCCAAAATTGACAAGTTTTATATGGATTTTGGGTTTCTCAAATGCTTCAAACGCAATCATGAGGTCCGTTTAGGCCATAAATGCTCCAAAAAATAGTGACTATCTCGGGATCCATGCCGGGGCTAGTTGCAAATTGTTTTTGCC
This sequence comes from Chamaecyparis obtusa, assembly GCA_027943335.1. Classification (NCBI taxonomy): domain Eukaryota; kingdom Viridiplantae; phylum Streptophyta; class Pinopsida; order Cupressales; family Cupressaceae; genus Chamaecyparis; species Chamaecyparis obtusa. The sequence goes on along the minus strand of BSBK01001175.1, from coordinate 1,396,463 downwards.
ACAGATCCCAACTTTGTCCAAATTGGACAAATTTTGTATGGATCTAGGGGTTCTTAGATGTTGTGAATGCAATTGTGAGGTCCGTTTGAAGCCAAGATGACCAAAAAAATAGGTCCCCCCAAATCTGACAAAAAACCTTCTGAAATTGTAGATTTGATGAACACGACCAAATCTCTCAAGAAGAGGACATGGGCAAATAGATCTGAAGCTCTGATACCATATTGAAGTTGATGAGTAAACAACCTACAACTCCCAAGAGCACCTGCATGCAAACACCTATCACAGAAAGAGAGAAGCAAGAAGTTGTGGAGGCCTAAACACATTGATCCACGAGAGAGGATAAATCATTCTTGATGTGCAAAAACAAAAGTTGCAATTCAATAATGAATAATCTGTTTCAAAGTTAAGAATACAAAGGAGATCAATCCTTATAAAAGGAGACCTGAAAACCTAAAAAGGTAAAACCTAGGTTGCACAACAATAATTAATAAAGTAATTAATTATTATATGCCTAACATTTAGTTTGAGTAGAAAGAGATAATAAGTGACTTGGTAATTAAATCAAACATGATTTAATTAATAAGAAAACACTTTATTACTCTAACAATTACAACAATGTGAGAAGAAGTGAGAAAATTCCTCATGAAGTGTGTGTAGAAGCATCTCTTAAATAGAGATGAGTGATGGAGTTAGATTGTAAATCTCATGTTCTATGAATGCCACATTCACATTAAGTGTGTGCCAAGTGTGAGAATCCTCTTATTGATGAATAAGCTAAATTCCTTAATAAAGGAAATAAAAGAAGTGAGTTGTCCTTCCACTTGGACTAGAGGAAAAATTACAATTAGGATACCTTGGCTTATTTAAATAATACACCAAGGAAAGATTATTAATTCTAACACCCCCCTTTAATCTTTACTTGGGGTGTTTACATCAAGAGAATTAAACCCAAATTTTTACAATGAGATAGAAATGTCTCTTTACAATATCTGCAACTTGATCTTCAATAGAAGGAAGAGATTTGATTGTCTTGATCCAAGTCTTTAAGTAGTCTTCTTTAACCATGGAAACAATTGGTACTTCAAGTTGGATAGAGCTAGGAGAATTGAAATGTGCCTTTGGAAGGGTCCATGATATATCACTTGAATCAAAGAATAGAAAAAATACAAGTAGATTTCTCATAGTTGGAATCTACGCTTGATACACATCAGTACACCTTTGAAAAGAAACTCATAATATGTATCATTAAATAATTCAACTTTAGAGAAGCTTTGAAAACTTTAGAATGAGATTAATCATGAGCAATCATAAAAATGTGCAATGTAGCTTAACATGATATCAAGATAAACCATATGCTCAAAGTGAGTTAAAATAAACATTATCAATGCTCTCATAGAAGAAACATACTAATGCATAAATAATCATAGACAAGGCCAACTAATGTGACCTGCATCAACATTGCATCAATCACATGGATATAGACAGTCCATTACTAAGTCATCTCACTGCAAGTGAATGGGTGGCCAATCCACAACTTGCATGACTCATGATCATAGCAATGAAGTATGAAAACTCATCATCATAATAGCATAATTTGCATAGAAATATGAGAGAGACAAAGATAAATCAATGGAACAAGTTGATAAACATCAAATGAAGTAAGTGCATCCCAGTGCAATTTATAAATGGAACAAGTTGATAAGCATCAATTGAAGTAAGTGCATCCCAGTGAAACTTACAAATGGAACAAGTTGATAATCATGAACTGAAGTAAGTGCATCCCAGTACAACTTACAAATGGAACAAGTTGATAATCATCAACTGAAGTAAGTGCATCCCAGTGCAACTTACAAATGGAACAAGTTGATAAACATCAACTGAAGTAAGTGCACCCTAGTGCAACTTACAAATGGAACAAGTTGAACCCATAAAAGGCGCAACTAAGTGCATAACAATAGATCATAAAAACTTCTAATAGCACTTAATGCTAAATAATGAAATCAATAATAATCCACTAGAAGGCAAAGTTGTATGATTACATGAACAAATTAAAATTTAGCAATGTAATGAATTAAACAGCTAGACCACATTTAGAGTAACATAAACATTAAGACAAAATAGATAACCATAACTTTGTCTGAGAGAATTGAATATTGAAATGGAATAAATATTGGTATATTTTTTTTTTAAAAAGAAGACTAAAAATGATGTTGATGGTTATATAAAAGACCTTTAAACATACGTACAAAAATAGTACACAATTGATGAAAATAAATATGGTTTTCCATGAATGAAATTTATAATAATATAATTTAATATCAGGAATTAGAGTAGACATGGTTTAGAGAAAAAAGTTAAACCCCCTTTAGGAAAAGTTTAAATAATTTGATAAAAAAAACGCTAATAGAGATATTTAAAAAAAAACTAAATGAAAAGATTAGCTATTTAAGAGTAGAAAATGGATCAAATAAAATTTGAAACACTAAATTAATAATGAAACAAAATTATGTTTCTGGATTTAACTTGACGTTAAAGGAAGTTTAATACACTTAAATGTAATTTGAAAAAATAATAATAATAAACTGGACGTTATCTAAATAGTAATTGACTTAAGTTATAAAAAATAAACAGATTTACTTGAATTTGAATAAAGAAGATAAATAATGAACCTACAACAAAAACGTTAGAGATTGATGAAATAAGATAAATTGAACAAAGAACATCTGCCAAGTTCTCAGAGCTGATTTCACCAACCTCTGCCAAGTTCTAAGAGTCGATTAAAATGTTTGGAGTGTAATAATATGAATAAATTATTGTTGGTTACAAAAATGAAGAAGCATGTCATGAAAAGTTAGATTCAACAACCATATAGAACCGTTGGTATCAAAATAAATATTCTACTATTTATGTTAGAAGCTAAAACTTGAGGAGAAATAGAAAAATAATGTTACAAACCAAACGTGAATTAAGAAAGCATATAGAGATTAAGATAGGTGTTTTAAAAAAAAAATGCTTCACTAATCAACACTAGGAATATTGGAAAGTTGTCTTACAACGTCTGCTACAAACCACATAACTGACACTCAAAACCTGCAAAGACTGGCAGTTGGAATTACAGAAGCTCTATTAGAAGAATGTTCAGCTCAGCTTGATATGATAAATTTATTTGCCAGACTTTAGATATATTTCTGGCCAAACTTTGGAATAGATAGGAGCTCGATAGTCGTTGTCTCTTTTCAAATATTTAGTTCAAACTTTGCACCTGATAATTTTAAGCAAAGGAATAACCCGTAAAATACGATGTCCAACAAAGATGCCAATAAAATATTTATTCAAAAACACATTCACAACAGATGCTATTGGGTGACCCCACAATAGTGGGTTACACTTTTTTAGACATGTTGATTTTTTCTCAAATAACACATTTTTAATAAAATATGATGATTTAAGCCTTGAGAGGTTCCATTTGAAGGAATTAATTACAAATGGTTAGCTCAAAGATTCTTAGATAAAAAAAAACATTGATATAACATCTATACTCCTCATTTGTACCTACAATGGAGTCTCCTTCACACCTATTAAAATGTTGACAAAAAATCACTTCGACTTTATCTTTTGGCAAATCAAATGAATCCATTTGACAAACCTATCTATGTAGTAAGGTACTACTGAGAAAAATCTTTCTAAGGACTATAATGTTAATATATATTAAGTTTATTATGACTTTATATTTTTAGTTTTACTAAACATAGATATTTCACTGTATGTCTACTTCTATGTTTGAAGCTTATGAAAAAATAGTAAATGAGAGAAAAAAATAAAATTCTAAAAAATATATATGCCCTAGGTATTGAAGTTCACTTTCTATCAAAAAAATAAAAAATGAAATTGGACAAATACACAAAAAATTATAAGCTATGTAGTCAAGGTATGTCAAAATTACAGTTTAGTCAATTTCAAATGTTAATAAAATATGCAATAATCATGATAATATCATCAAACTAGTTTCATGCCCTCCGTACATGGATGTTGAAAAACTAAATTCGAAAGAAGAACATTGATATCTATTTTAGACAAAAAGTTATCCTCTATGAAAATAATGTAACTCTTTGAAAATGATGTTTTCAGAAACATACCAATTTTCGTGGGAGAAAGAAAAAACTATTCAAATCAATTCAAAAATAAAAATAAAAAATATATTTAGAATCTAGATAGAAAATCCTAAAAGACTCTAATTTACTTCATCTTTTGATTTCAAACGATTTAATGACAATATGCATTTGAATATAAAAGTTTGTTCAAAATGTAGAGTTCAGTGTCCATTTAGGCAAAAAAGTGTAACCTACTATTGTGGGTTCACCCTATTAAGTAATGTTATAAAACGTAGCAGACCAAAGGTGGTAAGAGCTTCTAACAACTTTAGAAGCAAAGGAAGGAAAACCCACTAAATTTAAACAAGAAACGTTACTTAGAATTGAAAAGTAATGATTTAAAATATAATGATTAGAATAACGTTCTTTATGCCAAATATGGAATGCTTTGGCGATGCTAGGATGGATCTATATCAACGTTCCTCTGGAGAGGAGCCGCTTTAGCATATTTTACTAACTTCAAGAATTATAAACATAAGGAAATGTTAAAAGAAAAGAATGAATAACATTGTTAATACATTTAAGGTAAGGTAGATTAATGATGAGTAGATGTAGATAATGTTAAATATATTCATAGATTCCAAAATTTTATAACGATAGCTTTGATGCAAGTTAAAAAATGCAGACTTTGGGCAGATGCAAATTATTAATAAATGGTTAATATAATAGCAACTTGAATCATTAGAAAGAATATTGCCAAGACAGAAGAAAACACAAGCGACAGAAAGAAATGTGCTTAATGCTAAACGTTGGTTGATATGGAATGTTAAAGGTGATTTGAGAAAATAAAAAATGACAAGAGCGAAGTTATCTTCTACAACCTCCATTGAATCTTTCACTGTTGTTTGAGGAGCTTGGAGCAAGGTATCGATAAAGATATTTTAAAGGAAAAAATATCAGATGTAAAAAAACATGCAGACATAATGTTAGAAATAAATGCACAAATTTAAAGTAGTAGAACTATGCTTCTCCTTGATTAGATTATCCCTCATTGATCCTCTTGGTGTACACAACTAAATTCCTTAAACAACATACCTTCTTGAATGAAATAATCTACCCATTTTCTCTAGTTATCTATCACTGGTTATTTACAAGCCTTCCAAGGTTTTGAAAAATTAGGGTCAGTTTCATATTAGATCTTCAAATCATCAAATCCAAGAGCATCTTCTCTCATCTCAATCAGAAAACTCCTTCTCCTACTCAATGCATCAACAACTCTATTTTATTGTCCACTTCTATGTTTCAACACAAAAGTTAAATTTTGTAAGTGTTCAACCCGTTTCATGTGCCTCTGATTCAATTTACTTCGACTTCCCAAATACTGCAATTCCTTATGATCAATATATAACACAAATTCATTATGCATCAAATAATATCTCCACTTCTTCAAGGATTGAACAATAGTATAAAATTATTAATCATAAACTGAATATTTCCTCTTAGCATCATTCAATTTCTCACTATAAAAAGAAATAGGTCTACCTTCTTGAATCAATATTGTTCCAATTGCACTTCCACTTGCATCACAATCAACTTGAAATACCTTGGTGAAATCAGGTAAAGCCAATACCGGTAATTCAACTACCTTCTTCTTCAATGTTTCAAAACTTCTATCAGCTCCATGTGTCAACTTAAAATATTTCTTATCTCGTTTCATTGTCTCTGTCATAGGATTACAAAATGAACTGAAATTCCTGATGAATTTGCGATATAAACTAGCCAAACCATGGAAAGATCTAACCTCTCCAACACTTTCAAGTGTAGGCCAATCCAATAATGTTTTAACTTTCTCAAGATCCATCTTCAAACCTTCAGCTAAAATCACAAAACCCAAATACACTATCTCTTCCTTCATGAAAGAACATTTTTAGGTTAATCAATAACTTATCCTCTTTCAATCTTTGTAAAACTTGTCTCAAACACAACAAATGATCTTCTTTACTCTTACTAAATATTAGAATATCATCCAGATAAACAATCACAAATTTACCCAAGAATTTCCTCAATACTTCATTCATTAACCTCATAAAAGTAATAGGTGCATTAGTTAAACCAAAAGGCATAACCAACCATTCATACAAACCTTCATTTATCTTGAAAGAAGTCTTCCATTCATCCCATTATCTAATTCTGATATGATGATAACCACTTTTCAAATCAATCTTGGTACAATACTTTGCTCCACACAAACAATCTATTATATCATCCATCCTTGGTAAAGGAAACTGATACTTCACTGTGAATTTGTTTATAGCTCTAGAGTTAGTACAGATTCACCATTCTCCATTCTTCTTAGGTGCTAACACAACTAGTACAACACATGGACTCAATTTTTATGATCAAACCCTTCTTCAAAAATTCTTGGACTTGTCTATTCAATTCTTCATTTTTTGTTGGTGTCAACCAGTGGGGTTCTTTATTTGAAAAAATAGCTCTCGGTATCAAATCGATACAATGACTAATGCTTCTAAAAAGAGGTAATCCATCAGGTACATAATCTAAAATAATATCTTGAAATTATGTCAGCATTTCTTCAATTTCCAGTGGTTGTTCATTCTTTCCTCTTATTAGGCTTCTTGGGAATCAAGGCATAACACATACTATCCTTCTTCAAGTCTTTTGTGAACTGTTTTCCTTCAACCAAAAAAACTCTTAGTGCAATTTTCATTCCTACATTCTTATACCAAAGGTAACAAAACTTGTCTAATTCCATTAGCCACAATCGTATACTTATTCAATCTACCATCATGCCAAACTTGTATATCATATTTCCATGGTCTACTTGACAAGATGTGACAATAATCCATTGACATAATATTACAAATAAGCTCATCATGGTAAGATACAATCTTAAGTTTCACAAGACATTGTTCACTTATCAATAACTTATGATCGTCCCTAATCCAAGTAATCTAGTTAGGCTTAGGGTATTTCATCCTCGGTAACTGCAATTTGGTAACCAACTCCTCAAATGCAAAATTGTTTGAGCTTCCACTATCAATGGTCACCTTGCAACATTTACCCATAACCTTACACTTGGTTTTGAATAAGCTTTTCCTCATCACATGGTTTTCATCAATTTATTCATTCCACAAAGCTCTCCTAATCATCAGGTTTTCTCTATCCTTTGGTCTATTCATAGAATCAAGTGAATCTTCTTGCACAAGTGCATTCCTACTACTACTACCAATTTTATTGCTCAAATTCCCATTAGTACACCCAAATGCCTTATGTCCTTCCCCACATTTAAAAAAAGTACCCTTAAACCAAGTTCTATCTTCACTCTTGTAATTATTATTACCTTTTGAATAAAAACCTCTTGAATAACTTCCTCTACCTCTGTATGAATTCTCTTCCTTCCAATATGATTGGCTTTTGTTTTGATTTGTCTTGTCCTGATTAGTATGAGACCTTCCACTTTCACCATTTGATCTACTTCTTCCTCTAGGGAATCTTCCACCTTGGCCTCTTTGTCTATGTTCATGTCTCTTGTTCAACTTCTCTTCTGCCTTCAATGCAATTTGTTATGCTTCTTAAATGCTATCCATCATAACTAGATTGATTTCATCTTGTATAAATATCCTCAACCAATTCAAATACCTTGCAATCCTTTCAACTTCATCATCCATATGTCCATATGGGTAAGTGCACAAAGATGGGGGACCAAAAAGGGGGTATAAGATGCCACTTTTTTTCCTGAAATCAGCAAACTCTGAACTTCAATAAGAAATTGAAGATAGTTAGACTCAAAATTTTAAGATGCGACAAAAACAAGAGTTTTAATACTCTGAATCTAGTTCCTAAACTACTAACTTATTTTGAAAATGGTGCAGATTAAGGCCCTCAAAAAGGGGGAGCACAAAAAGTGGTCCTATTTTTTGTCCAAAAACATAACATAGCGTCTCGTGTGCTCCCCCTAAAATGTTCACTTTTTAAAAAAAAAAATTTAATCACTCCAGTGAAAAGTTAGCTAACACCATGTAGTTTATCCCGAATTTTTTTGGTAATTTTTTGATGAATGTATAATTTTTGATGAATTTAAGAAGTGCACACATCCTGAAAACATGAAATTTCTGTGTGCTCCCCCTAGAAATCATTTAAAACTAATCAAAAATTAATTTTTTTTTAAAAAGTGTGTAGAATGGAGTCTAGTTTCTAAAAATGTAACTTATTGCAAAATTTGATGAACGAGCCAAAATCTATGCCCAAAATACTGCATGTTGGTTTTTTACAAAAAAATAGACATACACACAAAAGAAATTAGAGTTGAAAAACTTAACATAATCATAATTCAAAATAAATTATATGCTTAGATAGTTAACAGAGAGATCTGCAATATCACATCGTCTGATTTTTACGTTCTTGAGCCATGAGTAAACCTGACGAGGAGCACACAAAAAAATATGTCATTTTTTTGTATGTCTACTGGAAAACACATCTCAGGCCTATTTCAATTATCCAATCCTGTGGGTTGGATCTCCAAGGCAAATCCAACCCTTAGGATTGGTAAATTCAAATCCTTTACAAAGTGTGCACGCCCTATAGGGCATGCGCAATATGTAAGACATAGATTTACATAGTGCACAATATGTAAGACAGATTTATATAGTGATGAATTTATATAGTGATGAGGGAGAGAGAGAGAGAGAGAGAGAGAGAGTAATTTAACAAATATAACATATAACATTTAAGTATAAGTTTGATTTATTTAATTTCTTATACTTTAAGTTATATTTGTATAAATTATAAAATATAATGATTCCAGGATGTTTGGGATAGGTTCTAGCTTCATAGGAGTTAAGCTGTAGATTCTAGATTCGAAAAATTCTAGACTTAGCCAAATTTCAAGATTTAGCAAGCCTTCAGCAGGGTTACCTCCAACAATCCATGATGGATTTCTAAGGTCAAAATGAAGCTGGCAAAAGGATACCCAAAGGGTTTTAACTCATTTGATCACAAATCACTTGGTTTTGACCCCATCTCTACGACAGACTTAGCTTAGCTCTCACCCAAATCTCTCTCTCTCTCTCTCTCTCTCTCTCTCTCTCTCCCCCTTATCTACTCTCTCTCTTTCATTACTCTCTCTCTCACACACACACATCACCCTCTCTCTCCCCCTTATCTACTCTCTCTCTTTCATTACCCTCTCTCTCTCTCTCTCTCTCCCTGATAAGGGAGGGAGGGAGGGAGAGAGAGAGAGATTTGGGTGAGAGCTAAGATAAGTCTATCGTAGAGATGGGGTCGAAACCAAGTGATTTGTGATAAAAATGAGTTAAAACCCTTTGGGAATCCTTTTGCTATCTTCAGTTTGACCTTAGAAATCCATGATGGATTGTGGGAGGTAACCCTGCTGAAGGCTTGCTAAATCCTAAAATTTGGCCAAGTCTAAAATTTTTCGAATCTAGAATCTGCATCTTAACTCGTATGAAGCTGGAACCTATCCCAAACATCCTGGAAGTATTATATTTTATAATTTATACAAATATAACTTAAAGTATAAGAAATTAAATAAATTAAACTTATACTTAAATGTTATATTTGTATAAATTACCCCCCCCCCCCTCTCTCTCTCCTTATCACCCCCTCTCTATCCCTTATCTCTATCTCTCTCTCTTTCTAGTTTTTCATAGCACACACGCGCTATGTAAGAATATGGATTACAATTTTGTGGCTTTGCATAGGGCACACGGGGGGTGGAAATTTTTGGGTTTTACAAAGTGCTTGCACCCTATTTGGCGCACACGCTTTGTTTTGGATTTCTCAACCCTAAGGCTTGGGAAACCCAAGCCATAGGGTGTACACACTATAGGGCGCATGCCCTTTAGTGCATACACACTATGCGTGATTTGGGACCAAAAAGAAAAGTGGCATCTTTTTGGTCCCCCATCTTTGTGCATATACCCATATATGATATTCAATCACTATAATTCCTTAGTATAATCCTTCACTCTAATGTCCCTTCGCTTAAAGTTCTGCAACTTTCTCAAAAAAATAACTTGATAATCACTTGGTAAGAATTTACCCTTCAACTTGTTCACCATTTTTTAACTCCAAGTTTTGATCTTTTCCTTTCCTCTACTTTTTCTACTAGTTTGCAGATTTTCCCACCATAAAGATGCATGTCTTTTCAATTTTGTGCTTGCAATATTCACCTTCTTATTTGCAAGTGTTCTTTCATGTACTCAAAGTATTTCTCCATCTCATAGATCTAGTCCAAAAATTCATCAAAATTAAGCTTTCCATCATAATAAGGAGGATTGAAATGTGGTTTTGCATTCAATCTTGTTAAATCTCTCAAGAATATTTCATCATCTCGTTCAAATTCAAGAGCTTGCTCACCAACTTCCTCAACTTCATCTTCACTAACATTCTCAACAGGTCTTCCTCTTCTTTGGGTTGTCTCCATAGCTTCCAGTCTAACTGCAATATATATCAACAAATCCATTATTGCAAGGATCAACATCTCTCCTTCCACAAATCATTTTTGAACCCTCTACAAGTGTAGGTCAGATTCACAAGTCTTCTCCCCTACAACCAAATTCACTTAGGGTTTCACAACAAGATCAGATTCAACACTGATTCCCAAAGAACACAAATGAAGATATGATACCACTTAGTGCAGACCAAGGTAAGGTGGAACAAAAGATGATAAATCCTACCTCGCATCAATATTAAACATAGTAAAGTGACAACATGGAATAGGAGAGGAAATGCAAGATCCAATTTATTAAACTAAGATCAAACTATTGGAAATTTTCCTACATACATGTTGGGCTATAAGGCATACCCAATCGTAGCCTTAAAATATAGCTCAATCAACCTTTCTATTCATTATAGATCTAGAATCATGTATCTATTACACACTATGCTACATAATTATATCAAGTTACAATATATAGCCATCATGACACACATGCCAACCCTAAGAAAGGTTACATTTTCCAAGAACAAGAAAATGTGTTACAACAAATAGAGCAAGTCCTAAATCATAAGAACTCGATCTAAAAACTACGTGAAGCCTTGTGATCCTAGATTTAGGTCCACACATGATCCAAGGACATGGAAAGATGTGCCACCAATCACCACAATCCGTCGATTGCCATCGCGAGATCAAAATTCCACCAACGGTTCTAGGAAAATGAAATGAACATGCTATCCAAGAAAAAATGAATCATAACTCAAGAAACATCGATCCAAATGAAGTACGATCATGAGAAAGTTATCAAAGATAGGTCCTAGATAAGATTCTATAACCTTGACACATGATGAACCACCAACACAATCTCACAGACAATAAACAAGAACAAAACTATTTTTAGTTGATGCAAGATTGTCATGAACCCAAGATGCTCCTGCATAAAAAATCCATTATCAAAGCACTCACAACACTATAATCTTCAAGAGAAAATAGATTACAAATATAATTCATGGATTATACAGCTTTGTGAGCCAACTTTAGGGGTTTTAAAGTTGCTTCTCTTCAACAAGATAATGATGAGAATCCTACATTGGGTGGAGATATTATTCAATAAAGTACCAAGACCATCCTTCAATCAATTATCTTACTATTATAGTGTTCTAATGACCCCCCAAAATAGTCAAAGATATAAAACAAAACCACCTAGTACCTATCAATTATATGCCATAAAGAAAAGCTTGAGATAAAAAAGTGGAGGCAAAAATAAATTACATAGATCTCACATTATCTAGAGAAACATACTTATAACTAGAAATTAATACTTTTGAATCAAAATCCAACTTAATCACACCATCCTCCCCATTTCCCTCATCCACACACAAAAAAAATATATTAATAACATTCATTGGTGGTGTCACCTTCAACTTCTTAGTAATTTCTCCTCTGTGCATCATATAGTAATAGATTCGAGACCTATTAAATCCATGAAAGTGTTGTAGGAAATAGTAATATTGAGTCACCATTGGGTGAGTCAGATCAAATATATCATCGTGAAGCAAATATGATTAAGAAATCATCAAGAGCACATAAGCAAATGAAATGGTGTGAGAACCACCAAAAAAATTTCACCTTCCCAATATGTAACCATTATCTAATAGAAGCTTTATCCATTGTCAAAAAATTTAGGTCCACTAGGAGACATCCACATTCTTTTTCATCTCTCAAATTGTACAATCCATTGTCACAAATCATCATTTTTTAATTTTACATGTATTTGGATGCCATGAAATCTACCATATCCTCCCTCGCTAGATGCAAGTCTCTTACATAGTTCGGGGCCCTCCTCTTTCCCTTTTCCTCAAGTCCCACCTTTCTTTCTTCCACCTAGTTATCTCAAAAACACTCCACAAATGTATCTATGTTGACAAAGATATAGTTACCTTAACTTTATCAATTGCTCTATTTTGTTTGCATGTAATCATCTTTCCAACTTCAATAATACTATCTTACCAAAAAAATCTATCAACGATACACATTCTCTATCGCACATGTATTTATGTCAAAAAGTATACTCTTTCAAAGGGTATCATAAGAAAGCTAGCATGACTAATATAAAGGATCCATAACTAAATTCGAAAGATACAAGAAAATATTTAAAATTTTAGAAAATATCCTCGTCAATTATATACAAAGACAAAGGAAGAATGTTTACAAGAGGTTGGGGAGAGGAAGGGGTCACAAAAATAATAAAGGTAATTAAATATTTGACAAATCACACATTTATATAATTATTATAAGAATTATGGTCATTATCAATCTAGAAGTAGGAAAATATTTTTTGATAAAAACAAGGAAAATGATATCTTCATATGAGATGAGTATGGTTATGTGTTTCTCACTTGAAATGTGGCTAAGAAATTTTACAAGATGTTTTATTTTAGTTAGTGAAAATTGTAGTGATGACATGTAAACAAACAAAACATGTTCTCTATAATAGATTGGAAGGAAAATCTAGATTCAATAATAACTAAGTAGCCTTAATGGGAAAGTGGACATCTAAACCAAGATGAAGAAAAATGAGAAATAAAATTATGATTATTTTTATTATTTTTCTTCTATAAAACACAAGTTGCTAAGCATTTGACAACTAAAACTTAATACAATTGGAAATGACATATGTAAAATTTATGATAGAAATAGTATACACAACTTATTATAGAATGAACCATGGGAAAATATTGTATGTTGTCCAAAAAGATTCAAAGTCATTTATATATTTTTTCTCAAAATTGTCTTAGAAGATTTGTCTTAGTACATTGCATTTGACATATGAACATTTGAGTTTTTAAGGATTGCATTTGATTTACAAAAAAAAAATGTTGGAATTCCAACAAATTAGCAGGACCAAGTGTGTAAAGGCTTACAAATTGTATAAACCAATAAAGAAGTAAATATTAAACATTCACAATGGAATCTTTAACGAGGAAGGAATAAGACAATGAAAATAAAGTGAGAATAGCCAAAACCAACAAGTGTGTGTGCATGTACCTTTGTGTGTATATGTGCGTTGATTTGGATGTTTAGTGTGTTAAAGTTTACTTACTTTTCTTTTATCTTAAGTTTTCATGAAACCCAATGTACAATTGAAAAGTCAAATTAAGATATGAGATGAATAATTTAACTCTTCTTTAAAAATTATGTACCAATAATATACACTGAATTTTATGTTTTCAATATTGGTTATTAATTATTTAGATTGATAGGATTGTACCTATTAATATGTACCACAAAGTAATTCTTTCAATATTCTTAAAAATGTTAAAAATATTTCACAATAATAATTTAACTAATTTTAAAATTCAACATTGTTACATTTTAACATTTAACTTTTGAGAATTTTAACATAGATTTGTCATATGGTAGTCTTTTGATGATTCACCACCAAATTTAAGTAAAGTAGTAGCAAAGAAATTTCCCATTTCAATTTGTAGGGGTTTTATTTCAATTTTAAGCAAATTTCTATAAAAAGTTATACCATGCATTTTTAGCATATAAAATGCACATATCTCTCTCACACACACAAAATCTTGACATATGCTCTTTGGGTACATGCAAACTATAAAACAATTCCTCCTTAATATTGTGTGCTTCATCCAAATTTAAAGATCAAAGGATCATATTCATTAATATTTCAGATCACCATGTCATAATTTTTTTAAAAGATCTTATTATTATAGTTTTCTATTTTCAATTGACTTGATTTTAATTTTAAATTTATAACATATTAGAAAACAAATTAAAATGACATAACAATTACACTTCCATTACAATTATATAAACAAAAAATACTATATTATAAATTAAATTAATATATCATAAATACACATAAAATTATACTCTTTAATATGCTATCATATATATTATTGTCTATCGACGAACTTTACTTTGTCTCAGAACTTCCATGACAAGTGGTATGTTAATGATGAAAATGATCAACCATTATTTTCACTGGATATAATGTGTTACAGCTATACTTGTACGTCACAAACAATTCAGCATTGATCAGAAACATCGTAAAGAACCCATGAAGTTTCGTGAAAACATGATAAATTTTTTCAATATTTTTGTGGTTTTCAATTACAAAATATGCAGATCATGAAGAACGTATGGTGAAAATTTCATGAAATTCTATTATATTTTCCATTTTTTAAAATTTGATCAACAATACATTTGTAAAGAGCTTAACCGCATCTGTCTAAATGAGTTGGTTGACATGCTGAAAACAAAGCTCTGTTTATTCTGAAGATATGTAGAAGATGCAAAACTTGGAGAGGCATGAGCACCAGCGAAGAAAACTAGTATTCTTCCCAGAGATTGACATCCAGTGGGCATCGATTCCAAATTTAAAGACATGGAAGGCTTGTTGAACAAACCAAAAAATCAAATTATAGTAGTCGTTGGTATGGGCAGTTCGAGGAAGACATTTCTTCTCCAATATGTCTACAATGCCTTAAAATCCAGGTCTCATCATTCTATTTGGCTCTCTATTTCGAAATCTTATTCAGTCATGAGTTTACAAAGGGATATAGTCTCCCAGTACATGATAGGTTTAAAAAGTGAAATTGTGGAAGATGATGTATCTGCACAGAGAGCGGCTGTATTGATTCATGGCTGTCTACAAGGGAAAAAATGTCTTATTGTTCTACATGATCTGCAGACGTTGTCTACAGAAGATAATCTCTTAGATAAACTTGGTCTGCCAGCTGATAAAGATTGTGAAGTTGTGGCGAGCTGAAGAAACATAGAGGTTGCTGCAAATTTAAAAGCCCAAATTATGAGATGAGTTTTTTTGTCAGATAAAGACAGTTGGGAGTGGGAGTTGTTATGCTTCTTTGCATTTCTGGATTTTAAAGAAAATAGAGTGCCATCACAGTTGAAAGAGGTGGGTCGTGGGATTGTAAAGCAATGTTGAATGACCTATGGCATGATTTAGCCATAAACATTTTCTAGACATTAAAAGGAAGGTGAGAATATTAAAAAATTTTAAAAATTTAAAATTTAAAATTTAAAGTCATAAATTTTTCATTTAAGTATTATCTAGATCTAATGAGTGTTAAGTGTTCCATTCATTCTCATGAAAGATGGGTTTGTGTGAACCACTACTCATGAAACATGGGTCAATGAGTTTGATTAAAAAAACTACACACTTGAATCTTAATAGCAATATCACAATTTGACTTGCTATGGAAAATATCTCCTACTTATGAATGACATTAATTTGTTAATTTTATTTTATTATTGTAAAAATTTAAGGACACCAAACAACCATACAAGATGTTGAATTCAGTTTTAGTGAAGTAAATATTTTTTAGTAAATTTTTCCCTTCTATTAACATTACAATTATTCTTCTTGAATGCAATTTTAGTAAACATAAAAATATATTTGTAAATATGAGTGTAGTTTTATGTAAAATATTTATCATTTAGAATCTAAAAATATAATATTTTTTTTGTTTTTTTAATTTCAAGATCGTGAAATTATCTTCCCTTACCCCCTCATCAGATTTTAACTTTTAATTCAATTCTTGGATCTGGAGTGGTTTATCTATTTCGTGGCAAAGACAAGTTATTGTGGTGTCCTTCTAAATCGAGGAAGCATTCAGTTAAGGAAGGATATAAGGCTATCCAACATATTAATAATCAGTCTTTACATCATCGAGCTTTTCTTTTTTGCTAAAATAGTTCAGTTCTTCCTAAGGCAGGTGTGTTTTCTTGGCTTGCCCTCCAGAATAGGATTCTTACTAGTGATAGGTTGTCTCGTTTGCAGATTGCTCTTCCTTTTTCTTATGTCCTCTGTGGTAAGTTTGATGAGAATGTGGATCATATTTTTATCCAATGTGATTTTGTTGCACAATGTTGGTCTTTTGTTATGATCAAACTTTCAATCTCCTTCCTTCCCCCTTTCTCATTGTGGGATTTGTTTTAGTCTTGGCCAACCTTTTATTCTTCATCTCTTTTTGCTTGTGTTTGGACTATTATTCCTTCCTCTGTTATTTGGTCTATCTGGTGGGATTGAAATAAACGTATTTTTAGGAAAACTTCTCTAGATGTGTCCCATGTCTTCTCTTTAATTGAAAAGAACATTTTGGAGAAAATTAATTCTCATGTGCAATCTCATTTCAACCCTAATACTGATTTCACATTTTGGGATAGCTTCATAATTTCAAACTGGAAATTGATTCAGTTTCCTTCTTCCCCAATTTTCCCTAAAATAAGAAAGCCTGTCATTGATAGGAAAAGTATAAAATGGCACCCTCCTGATTTGGATTTTTGTAAGTTAAATTTTGATGGCTCTTCTAAAGGTAATCTGGGTGAGTTAGGGATAGGGTTTGTTTGTGTAATCATTATGGTCAAGTTCTTTCTCTCAAAGCTTTATACATTCCTCTGGGTTCTAATAATATGGTTGAGGCTTGTGCTTTTCTTGAGGGCCTGATTATGACATAAAAAAACTAAAAACTACCTATATTCATATTGAAGGTGATTATGCTCTTGTCATTAATGCTTGTAAGTCTAGATCGATTGTGAATTGGAGGATTAGTTCTATCTTGGAAAATATTTGGCTTTTAATTGACTCCTTTGATAAAGTTACCATGTCACATGTTTACAGAGAAGGTAATACTTTGGCAGATTGCTTGGCTAACATGGGTTCTTCAAAATTGGAACTCGATTCTCTGATATCTGATTGTAATTCGTTAGATATATATCATTCTCTCCTGGGTATTATTCAAGAAGAAAGCACTTAAGCAGTAACTTTTCTCTTTCGTCGTACTCCTACACACGTATATATTTACTTGAATTCATAATTACGTACATTGTTTGTTCTACATTTTGTTTGCATTTTGGTGTATTTGGTTATGTAGTAATTTGAATGTGTATATGTGTGTAGGAGCATTTTGCACAAATGTATATATTTACAAGAATTCATAAGCATGTACACAGATGGCTTGACATTATGTACACAATTCAATGTACTTGGTTATGCAGTAATTTGAATATTTACATGTGTGTAGGAGTATGGATTTTGTTTTATCTGGTTCTTTCCCCGCTTCCCTTATTATTTACTTTTTCCTCGGTTTCGGGTTAGGTTTTTGGTCAGGGTTGTTCATTAAGGTTTTATGTATTTTTCTTAGCTATCTTTGGCATGCATTCTTTCGCAATTCTCTTTTTTACCTGCCATGTCACTTTCCCATGTATTGCTTCTGGGCTCACCACATGCATCTTCCTTGGGGTTCGATTGATTTCAGTATGGTATATACTATTCTCTCCACAAGTTTATTCATGTCATCATTATTTTTATTCTTTGGCTGTGTTTTGGGATTTGTGGAGATTGGGAAGGTCTTCTAGCATCATATTTAGGTACTATGGCATGTGTGACATATCCATTCTCGTTCTCTATCATGGCTGAGTTTAATTTCATTTATTATGTCATGTGTGATATGTCCTCTTCTGTATTTCATTTTCACTACGGATTGTTTCTCTCTGCAATATATTCAAAATTTGTTATTTTTGGGTTTAGTGGTTCTATTTTTCATGGCTCGTCTGGCTTGTCACTCTTCTCATTTGTTATATTTGGGTTCTTCAATGGAAAGTTTCTCTATCTTCAATTCCCTTCATATGGAACTTTATCCTCGTAATTATAAGATTTTTCTTAAGGTAGAAGATTGGGAACATCCGTTTCTTGGGCATATTAATGATGATTGTCTGGCAGTTATGTTTGTCTGTGATCGTATCCATATCCAGAGGGCTATTAGGAGAATTGTGGGTGAAGATGTTTTATTTCCACAGGGAAAGCATATGATCTTTCCATATCAAATTCTATCTATTTTTTTTTCTAATTCCTTTGATCTTCTACAATCACTGTTTCATCTTGAAATTATTGCTAACAAATTTATCAAAGTGGAGTTTCTGGCCTCCCATAAATTGTTTAAGGAATTACATAGGTACGATTTGTGGAATGGGGTAGCCTTGGTTGGAAATTTGTTTCATCACCATGCTTTTCTCAACAACCATGCAGTTTTCTCTATTTATGTGAGCATCAAGAAAGCCCTACAACGTCATAATTTTTGCCTTGTGAGATCATATCTGCAGCTCCATGGGCATCATTTGAGCACGACCTCTATCAACAATATCTAGTCCATGATGTATGCATTGTTGGATCTTCTTGATTTTGATGTGAATTATGCAACTCCTCTTGTTGTCTCTGATCCTTCATTGCAATTGGTTCTTGATTCTACTCTTGGCACTGATTCTAAAGCTTCTATGGTTCTGGCTGACTTGGATCTCCACTTGGGTTTGGCTGGTTCTTCCTAGGTCTACATGTAGAACTAACAACATTCTTGCTTCTCTGGGTTTTGTTCTCCTCCGGAATTGGCCTCAGTTTTTGTCGGCTTTTTTGGCTTTAGAGGATTACTTTCGTATCTTGGTTTCCTTTTTCTCATCTCTACTTCAAAGTTCTCTCGTCTTCAGCCCTTAAGGCTAGTTTTGTAATACCAGTTAAAATTGTAAATAATTGTTCTTCTTGGGTGGGTTTAGTTGTTAGGTCTTCTCGGGTTCTTCTCTGCTAAATGCGAAATGATTGTAATTTCTAAGATGTATTCTTGTGAGCTTTGTGCTCCTTTTTGGGTAGGCTTTCTTTTTGTGTTTAGCTTCGGCTAACTGGGGGGCTTCTTCTTCTCTTCTTTTGATGATATGGGGTCATGAATGAAGTTTTTCTTCCTCGTTCTTTTCTCTGGGAACTCCTTTCGAACCAATGTACAATATTTATTATATTAATAAAAATATATTAAGTGGCTCTTGCCACCTTGTTTAAAAATATATATAATTATTTATAAATATTATAGTATTTGCTCTTATGCTAGTACTCTTGCAATAAATACATTATGAATTTGTTGTCTTAATTAGTTATTAAAACAAATTGTGCGGATCAAATTATAATTTATCATATTTTTTCTTTTGTTTTAACTTTTATATTTTGTATTTCTTTTTTTTCTTATACATTTATATTTTGTATAAGTCTAAATGCAATATTTTTCAGTTTATAATTTGTTAAAAAAATAAATTTATTATGTGATTGGCTAAACTAATTTATTTAAGTCTTATAAACTTTTAGAATTCAAAATCAAAATAGTTTTTTTCCCAAATTAATTTAATCTTATACCATCATTATTCGCACCACAGTGATAACTTTTAATAATTAAATCATATCTCATTTCAAAGAGTTTACCATGCTTTCTTATTCTCGCACTATCATGTGCCCTTATTCTCACTATTTTATTTTTAATTATTTATCCTTTATGCAAACTTCATTTTCATTCATGCCATTATTGAAGCAACTTTTGTAAATATAAGGGTTACTAGCGCATTTAATTTCTTCTATTTCCATGCTACTCTCATGTTAGGGTTTGAAAGAAAAGTGCTTTTTTCCGCTTTAATATGAGTATCTATTTCGATAATTTCTTTAATATCATTTTTTGAAATAGATGCCCCTCTTATGATAGGATCAACTTAGGTTTTTTAAGAACTCTTTATAACCTTATCAAGCTATTCAATATTATCTTCTAAATTTTAATTTTGAGTAATGTTACATTGAAGACTTAAGTTCATATCTCTAAATATCTCAATTGTATTGTCTACATATAATTCTACAAAATTCTTAGCTTCAAACTTTTTCAACTTTCCAAGCTTTTTGTTTTTTTTATAGCTATTTCATCAACATCTTCTAAATCTTCAGCAATGTTTCCTTTCAAGCTTTGGTTCATGTTTGTTGACGTCCCTACAATATTTTTAGTGATGGCTTCTAGATCATTCTTCACCTCACACTATCTTAATTTGTGAGACTTTTTCATTTTGGCCAGTATCTCATCTTCTTCTTTAACACTACTATTATCCTCAAAATCTTGGGCAACATTAAATTTTAAACCTTAGTTTACATCTGTAGTTACATCAATAGGATTTTCCACATTTACTTCTAACCATTCTTGGCATCACCCTTAACCTACATGACCTTTTCTTTTTTTCTTGAGAATTCATCCACTTCTTTGATACCAAGAGAATCTTCTAAACATTATTTTATGTGACATGTTTCCTTGAAAGATTTGGTTTATGCCTACTGATATATCAACCACATTTCCTATGTCTTCTTCTAAAGTATCCTTGACCTCAACCTACTTTAATTTCAGTTACTTTTTTACTTTGGTTGGCCTATCATCCACTTCACTAGTTACTACAACTGATTGAATACCTGAATGGCTTGAAGATCAGTGATTAGAGATCATTGAGTTACTGAAATGATATGTAAGATAATTAAATCAGTCATTATGTTGTCATTGATGTCAACTAGTTTTGACAGTACTTATCATGTAAGTTACAAACATCTGAACATCTATAAAAAGAGAGAAAAGATGAAGAACTGAGATATCTACATGGAGAAAGATGGATATGACAGATGAGGATAAGGAATACTTTGGGTAACTTATTGATGAGTCTATGATCTCATATTGTTGACTTGATTATGTTGCATTAATCTATTATGAAGAAGGAAGCAAAATTGTACATGACAATGTGGTCGGTAAATGAAGACTTCAATATACACTGAGCCAATGTAGTGTATATCGAGTGACAGTATTAACCGAGCTTATATTCACTGATGCATTTCTTTGTTAATCGAGTATGGATGAAAGTATTAAATGCTTAGTTTAGCCAACAAAAAATGATGAGCTGGAAATTGTTATGATTTCAAGATTGAGGATAAAGTTTGTTATGAGATCCACGGCTGAAAAAATTTGGAGAAGATCTAAAGGATGGAAATGATGTGTTATTCACACAACTGTCGAGGAAGGTTTAAGAGGAAAAATCAACGAAGAAGAATAAGCGACAAAATCTAATGGTTGATATGAAAATGGTTTATCTATCTATATAAGAGATATGAGTTTCATTATTGAAACATGTCGGAAGAAAGAAGACTATAGAGATTTCACATGAATACAGTTTCATGCATGCCTGATCAGACTAGTTGAAGGAGAACCGAACTGCAGAATATTACCGAGCGTCAGAGAGCTATTATCGAGTGAAAGTAAGTTGAGGAAGTGAATTTAAATATTGATCAGAGGATTTGTATGGGCTTAGAATAGATCTGAACATCTGCAAATTGAGTTGTATTATAATCAGATCGACTATTGTTTTAGTTTAATCATTGATACAGAAAATCTCCTAACCGAGTGGACTTAACCGTCTTATGTTATGCCCCTATGTCATTCAAGGAATGTACATTATTATCTTATTGACCCCATAGTGAATGCTGGTCGAAAGTTAACTGTTAGTCTTAAATCCTCTAACAAGGTCACACCTAACAGTGTGTTTGTAATCTTTAACAGGGTTGGCTCTTCACCGAGCTCACTTCAAAAGAGTGACAATTATTTTGGGTTACCGGTCCCAGGTGGTTTTTCCCTTAACAAGGTTTCCACATTAAATCATTGTGTTTTTGTGATGATTATTTTATTGTCATACTTTACATAGTGCATATTTTATTTGGTCGGTAATCATAGTGAGTTAATTAGTAGGTAATCAGTAAAAGGCACAGACAGTTTAATAGTTTATATTACGGAGCTGCAGAATTTATTGAAATTGATTTGAGAGTTACATCTTTGTATTTGGGACTGTAGGATAACTGATCTAATTGATTCACCCCCCTCTCAGTTATTCTAACAAGGCGGGGGTCATCATTTGATAAAGTGGGGGCACTTCATGACCCTAACACACCTAAGGTTCCTATTGGAAAGACATAGGTGGACTATGTTAGTATTTCTTCCGTTGTGAAGGAACATGTGGATGTGGACACACTAGGCACAATTAGTGCTTTGACACAGACTCTCATTTAGTGTGTCACTCCTTTAGTCAAGGTTGACCATGGTCGCTCTTCAAGGGGCCATATTTGTCATCTGTGTGGATCCTTGTACTCATTTGGTACTACCGATAGACATGAAAAGGATGATGGAATCATGCCCAGTGATTTTCTCAATATGACATTTGGCATTGATACATAGGTAATATTTGCAATTCCCTTAAATTTATTTGATCATATTTCATTTATAAATAAATGAATAACTAAATTAGAATCTATTGATTATGATCAAAATTCAAGGCAAGAGTGTCGGTGGTAGTGGCAATGATCCTCGACCCCCTTTTACACTAGGTCATCAAATCCACAAGTATGTATCAAATAAAGCATTTTAATTAATACATATGATTATTATGCAATTATATGAATGGTTGTCTCATAACTTATTGTGCATGTGCATTAGTTCACTATTGGAACATCGACATTCAATTAGACAGCGAAGGGCATCGTGCCACTTTCCTTGAGGTAACTTTATTTGCATGTTAATTTGATTTACTTGATTATATTTAATTAACAAATAAATGAATAACTAAATGACTAGACAAATTATGATCAAAATCAAGAGTCAAAGTAGTCATGGCAGTGATCACATTCCTTCACCTGGCTTTGTGACATCATCATTGAGTCCACATGTATATATGTAATAATGCATTATAATTATTATGTCAGTAGTACATTCTTATATGAATGGTTGTCTTATCAATTACCGTACATGCGCACTAGTTTAATGTTTGAGCTTCGACATTGATACTGTACACTAAAGGACGCAGTGGAACCTTCACAGAGGTACCATTTATTCATTAGTGGGGTTGTAAAAAATTATAGGTAGTCTTGATAACTACATTATACTTTTGTTGTTTCATTTTCAGTTATTGACATCAGAGACTCCTACTATTCGTGATACTTTGGATTGTGGAGTATTTACAACAATAGCTAGTTTTGAAGCATGGACTGAGGTATGAAAGAGATCACTTAATTTTAATTTTAATTTTAATAATTTGTATTGAAATTTTTAATGATATTCGTGTATGTATTTTAATTATTATTTTGATCATTGTTGTAGGGACTTATTACTCCAAATCGTCATCATGCCCCTTCGGTGGATGTACATAGTGACTATTTTCTAGGGGTAAGAAAATATTATATTTTATGTCATCGTATAATTCAATTTTGATGTATATTAGTTATTGGTGTTTATACTTTTTATTTTATCAACTTGAGCTGCAGAAGAGTCTAAACAAGAGGATTAGTGAGTGCACTCAGAAGACTATAGCAACCATTGCATCTCCATCGACGTGACGATCGAAGACAACTTGGGATTTGTTTTCTTCCCCTCACAGGAAAGGACTAGATTAGGGATGTACATTGTAAGCCTATATGACATTATTTAATTTTTTTTGTATATAGTATAAGTGAGACGTTCTACATCCATTTCATTTTCAGGAAGCCAATTTAACCGTATTGGATATATTCGATGTATGACATTATTAGACATATATATTTTTCTTCATGCCCTACGAATATATATAGTTTATGTTTTAAGTATACAATTCATGTGTCATGTGTATTGATGTATACTACTTTATGTTTATATGGGTTTCTTATGCTTTGTAAATTGCTCATGCCTTATATTTATGTGTGCACGTGTATCTATGTATATTGTTACTATATGATTCATACTTTAGGAGAATATGTATGTTTCCTTTTATAAATCTTTGACCAATTTTGGGCATTGGGAACCAAGCATTACATCTTTTGCATAAAATTTGCAAAGTTGTCATAGCAACATTTGTACAACTTTGACAACTTTTGCTTAATCACTTACCTAGACTTGTAATTTCCATTCCAACACCCCAAACAAGTTTAAATAGGTCATATAAGATCAAAAACATCAATCCTACCCAATTTTAGTCCTATTGGAGCATTTTGACCACCTTGACCTATTTAGGTCATTACAAGAACCTTAAGGGACACACCAGTATGGTGTGGTCCAGAATGTTTGAGTAGGTTGCAAAGCCTAACAGGATTATTCCTAGCATTTACTCACCCAATTGAAGGTGTTGGTGCAAATGGTTTGATGCCAGGATGAACGGTTTGAAAGATATGAAATGTTGCTAGTTTCAACCGAGGAAAATTTGCAAGATTTGACATCAACCAAGATTGGGTTGGAAATTTCAAATGATGTCGAATATCCCAGAACTGAGATAGGTTATTATAGGCCTTCATAAAATTTTCATGTATAACCTGACAATTTTCTAATACATTGCATGAGCTTTTAGAAATGGCCCTCGAAAGATTGCTTCTCAATGGTGCTTAGTGCACCTTTAGGGACACTTCAGTTCGGAGTGGTCTAGAATGTTCGATCAATTTCGTGTGCAAAAATTAGTTGTCCCTAAAATTTACCCAACCAACCAGAGCTATTGGCGTAGATAGTTTGAGGTAATGACGAACGGTTTGAAATATACACAATGTTACAACTTTCAACTGAGCAACACTGTAAGTTTTGACATCAACTGAGTGGGTTACCAAATTAAAATAAAGTTGCCTCTCCCAAAACTGAGATAGGTTATTGTAGGCCTTGGTAACACGGTCTTGTATCATCTAACAGTTTTTTGATACCTCGCATGAGCTCCGAGAAACAACCCCCTAATTACCACTACTCAATGGTGCTTAGTGCACCTTTAGGAACACTTCGCTCTTGAGTGGTTGACAATGTTCGAGCGATTATGTGTGCGAAAGGAAGTTGTCATTGGTGTTTACGTGGCCAACTAAAGTTGTTGGCATAGATGATTTGATTCCACGACGAATGGTTTGAAAGATACGTACTATTACAACTTTCAACTGAGCAACACTACAAGTTTTGACACAACTGTGATTGTGTTGCCAAATAAAAATGAATTTGAATCTCTGAAAATTGAGATAGGTTATTGTAGGCCTTGGTAATGCGATCCTGTAGAACATGATGATTTTTTGATACCTCACATGAGCTCCAATAAATGACCCCCTAAAGATCGCTGATTTCATGCTTAGTGCACCTTTAGGGACACTTTGCTCCTAAGTGGTTGGGAATGTTAGAGTAATTATGTGTGAAGAATGAGGTTTTCACTAGCATTTACCCAGCCAACCAGAGCTATTGGTGCAAATGATTTAGGGCCACAAAGAACGGTTCGAAAGATACACAATGTTGCAACTTTCAACTAAGGAACACTATAAGTTTTGGCATCAACTGAGATTGGGTTTCCAAATTAAAATGAGTTTGAATCTCCCAAAATTGATAGTATAGGTTATTTTAGGGCTCTATGACACGATCTTGTAGCACCTGATGGGTTTTTGATACATCACACAAGCTCCAAGAAATGACCCCCTAAAGATCACTTCTCAATGGTGCTTAGTGCATCTTTAGGGACACTTCATTCCTAAGTGCTCAGAAATGTTTGAGAGAATCCATGTGCAAAATTTGATTGTCACTAGCGTTTATCCAACCAACCAAAGCTATTGGCGCAGATGGTTCGAGGCCACACCGAATAGTTTGAAAGATATGAAATGTTGCAACTTTCAACTGAGCAACATTGTAGGTTTTGGCATCAACCGAGATTGGATTGCCAAATTAAAAAAAATTGAATCTCCCAAAACTAAGATAGGTTATTGTAGGCCTCGATAACACAATCCTATATCACCTAATTGTTCGTTGATACCTCGCTTGAGCTCCAAGAAATGACCCCCTAAAGATCGCTAATTTCATGCTTAGTACACCTTTAGGGACACTTCGCTCCTAAGCAGTTGATAACGTTTGACAAGTCTGTGTGGGAAAGGAGGTTGTCATGAGAATTTACCAGACTAACCAAAGCTATTGGCATAGACAGTTTGAGGCCACAAAAAATGGTTTGAGAGATATGCATTGTTGCAACTTTCAACTGAGCAACTTAAGGGACACTTTGGTTTGGAGTGGTCTAGAATGTTTGAGCGAGTCTGTGTGCGAAACGAGGTTGTCACTAGAATTTACCTAACTAATCAAAGCTATTGGCGCAAATGGTTCAAGGCCACGATGAATGGTTTGGCCTTAGTACATTGATTTGACCTTGTGGCACTACATCACTCATGTTGGGAATAACAAGACAGTTTTTGGGAATTGAATAATTTGACCCCTTGAACTTAAAAAACTATTTTTTATGGAAGGAAGAAAGTTTTTTGGTAACATGGAGATCTTCCTACTCAAAAAGTTATAAGGTTTCACTAGCTCGTATGTAGCCGTACCATAATTTTTTTGACCGCTATTTCTAGAATTTGTTTCTTGAGCATGTTTTTTTCATTAATAATGAGAAACATGTTTAAAAATTAACTCATTAGGAGCATTAGGAGGAAGGAAATGAGAAGAGAAAACTTTTGGTATTGCCCCAAAAAACTATAAGAGAAACATTATCATTAAATCTTACAAACTTCCCATTATCCATACAGGGTAATGCGTGAGAAATTTACAATCCACCCAATGTGGATTCAAGGTAATTTATTCATATAAAAATATACATATTATATGCACATGTATTCAAATAGATTTGACATTACAACATTTTGTATCTCCATTTAGTCTAATGAACCAGCTAGATTTGTCCTACCCTTTATTGTCTCAAGTATTGCCTCATGGTCTGACTCACAAACCTTCCAAAGAGTTTTATTGTCTGGTTTTCCTTTGTATCTGATCAAGTGGACATTTGATGCAACGAAGAGGTTCAATTAATGAATAATCTTCCTTTGTGTCTCCCAATCCTCGAACAACCACAACCTGGGGTTCTTCATACCATACTGTCTAAGCCATGTACCAATTACAATCACTTCCCCTATAGGGTATTCTATTCTTCACCATCGATAACCAATTGATCCAATTTATTTTGTGCCTCAACACAACGACATAAATAACAATTTTTCCCTTCTTCATTGTCTTTGGGTGCAATAATAGAAAAAATATATCCTACAATGATATAAACATTATAAGGAGATTAATTTACCGAATTTTCACAATAAAGTACTAAATTTGAGATTACTTGCATGTGGACAATTTATCTGGTTGTACTAGATAAGATAAGTGGTCAAAGTCCATGGATGATTCAATTTCTATCAGTTGCAGTGCTGCATAGGGATAGTAGGAGTCAAGTGGGCTCAAAACTTGTGTTGTCATTCGTCAACCCATTCCTTTGACTCACACCCATCCCAATCTTTATCTACACATGATAAACAAAAGTATGCCATATTTTGTATGTGGATACTCCATGATTTGGCATTAGAGCTTCTAAAAGAGTGTATCCCACTCGATCCTATCAGTGTACAACAATCCTCATATGGTACAATGTTAGTTTCATCCATCAACCAAAAAAATTTAGGAACTATAGACTCACCTTCATTACCTAGACCCATTGTAGCATTACACCATTGGACGATACATCTCGCATCTGCCAATGTTTCTTTCTCTTTGTATTTTAGTTCTTCATGTGATAAGGCTCTTTTAATACATGCACCTGCACTATCATTCTCTCCTTTTCCATGACTGACCTCTGTGAAATTCCACATACACTGAATATCAGTGATCTTATACATCTTGCTCAACCAATAAAACATTTGAGAATTCTTGAATTGTGATGCACAATTATCTGACCATATGATGTGTCGACAATATGATATGCCCATGTTAGCCAAATAATCATAAAATAGCTGAAAGAAACCGTGTACAAACTCTGTAGAATGCGAGCGATCATTTGACACTCCCTCAATATCTTCATGTTCTCCTTTGTATTGTCAAGTGAATGCATGAATGCTATATGAACAAATATAGCAACCTGTTGAGAGTTGTAATACTTTCCTTGCACCTCATTTTTTGGTTGTAGTGTGTAGTTCTCTATGAAGTCCACAACTAAAACAATGGTATCTAGTGAGAATTTTGCCTTGCACAACTTGAATTGCATATCCAATCATCGAGCTCTACATGTATGCCTTGCATAATCATACACAAATTTTTCACAAAAAAATATCCATGAAGTGATACACTAGAATCTTTTCAATTATTAAATCACATCTTTTAACCTCGTTTCCATCATTTAGAGCATATGCCATGGTCTTATATTTTCCAAATTCCACTATTTCATTTCCAATTGCATGTGTACTATCCATATGTTGATAAATTGGCAAATGTTTCAAACCACCACAATTTATGCATGTACCATTCAAGCATGAGAGCTTGTAAAATTGTTGACCATCCACTCTTTCACATAAAATGGTAGATATTAATTCTCTTGAAGATCTAGGTGGGTCATTTATGTTACAATCCTGCAAAACATTGTTAGAATGCATATGTACACATATATGCATATAAACATCAAAATGGTTAGAAAATTCAAGATGTACCCTACAACAAGTTGTGCATATGTGATTTATCTTCACATAAAAATGTTTAGCCATTTCAAAACATTTTTGACTAATTTTAATTTGACGATACATATGTATAAATTTTGCAAAAAATTGTTTGTGAGTTGAATCTAAAAAATGTTTCAAATGTGGAACGCGGATTCAAATACCAATCCTCCTTACAACATCTCTTTGATTAGGAGATACTCGTGTATTATTCTTCCAAAATTATTCAATCAAAGATTTCAAAGCTTCAACAATTGTTTTAT
Organism: Chamaecyparis obtusa; assembly: GCA_027943335.1. Classification (NCBI taxonomy): domain Eukaryota; kingdom Viridiplantae; phylum Streptophyta; class Pinopsida; order Cupressales; family Cupressaceae; genus Chamaecyparis; species Chamaecyparis obtusa. Next base: position 1,367,276 of record BSBK01001175.1, on the reverse strand, counting down.
CTTTTCGCGGTAATCTATCAAAAAATGCCCATAACTCATTGCTATTTGGATCTTCCACTATTTGACGCCTTCCCACGGCTCCCATTAGATACTTTCTACTTATTTTCCATGATTTTCTTGTCTTTCTAACGAGTCAATATTTCTCCATTTGAGTGCTTACTATTGTTGATGTAGGTACACGTCGTGTGACATTTCTATTTTCCATGCGTGATGTAGAACCCACACTCTCATATGAAATCATTAGATTATTTATAATATATTTTTCACTTGACTTATCCATTGTTCTTAGCCCAAGAATCTTCAATGGGCCTAAATTTTAGATTTCTCATCATTTCAACAAATAGTTGACATCTTCCTATCACATTTAAATTCTCAAAAAATGATCTCCAAATACGGCTAGCATTTCTTTGAAAAGTATACTTGGGAATCTTGTTAGGCATTGCTTGCAAAATGTTGGTATCAATATCAATCAAGTATTTTGGCTTTCTATAAGAAATTCTAGGATCATCAACAACATTATGTGTGAATTATGTACCTTCAACCAAAGATGACGTGCCTTGAAATTGTTATGTGAAAGATGGATCCTCACCAACTTGAGCTGTTAATGGTGTGCCTTTAACATAACACGATGTTGTGCCTACACCTTCGGATGTAGACAATGGTGTGCCTTCAATATGATATAATGGTGTTCCTACACCTTGAAATGTAGACAATGGTGTGCCTTCAACATGATATAATGGTGTGCCTACACCTTGGGATGTAGACAATGGTGTGCCTTCAACATAATACAATGGCGTGCCTCCAACATTGGATGATGGTGTCTCTTCAACTTGGGAACTCCTAGATGATGTGCTTGTATCTTTGTAATTCAATTCTCTCGTTGCATGCAATTTTCTCATTCATTGCCTTTTTATTTCCAATTCCAATTCTCTCTTACTTTCTAATGATGTTTCATGTTCCTCATCCAAAGAAAAATCTTCTTGTATGGTATGCATTTTTTTCTGTTCACAAAGTTTTCTCATTCTTTCCCTTCTCTTTGTCTCTTTCATGCTCTTCTAGTGTTCGAATCTTTTCTCATTTCCTTACATGATGATGATTTATATAGATGAATTCATTACAATTTTCAAATTATAATATCAATCTATTACAATAAGTGAAGTTATAATATCAATATATTACAATAATTCAAATTATAATACAAATATATTACAATATGAAAATTATAATATAAATATATTACAATATGTCAAATGATTCCTTCAACAAGTCCATATCATATCAATTATAAATAAAAACACTCTTTATTAACATTTCACATGTAAAAAATAAAAAAAACTTACCTCAATCGACCAATTTTGGTGAAGAATGATTGACTTTCACACTTTGATGTCCTAATGGGTCGTAAGGGACCTTAAGGATTCCTAGGTGCCTTATGACCCCTTAGGACACCTAAGTTGTATTCTTTGGGGTCCTAAAGGGTCGTAAGGGGTATTAAGGGGTCATATGACACCTTCTGACCCCTTAGGACACCTTAGGGGTCCTCAAGGGTCCTAAGGGTTCCTAATGGGTCCTAGGACACCTTATGACTCCTTACGACCCCTAACATCTATTCTTAGGGGTCCTAATAGGTCATAAGGGTTCTCAAGGGGTCATAGGACTTGTATGACCCCTTACGACCCCTCAGGACCCATAAGTTGTATTCTTAGGGGTCATAAGGGGTATTAAGGGGTCCTATGACACCTTATGACCCCTTATAACCCCTTTGGACCCCAAGATGTATTCTTAGGGTTCCTCAAGGGTCGTAAGGGTTCCTAAGGGGTCCTAAGACACCTTATGACTCATTACAACCCCTTAGGACCCCTAAGATGTATTCTTAGGGGTCCTAATGGATTGTAAGGGGTCTTAAGGGGTCCTAGGACACCGTATGACCCCTTACGACCCATAATTTGTATACTTAGGGGTCCTAAAGGGTTGTAAGGGGTATTAAGGGGTCCTATGATACCTTATGACGCCTTAAGACCCATAAGATGTATTCTCAAGGGTCCTCAAGGGTCCTAAGGCATCCTACGACACCTTATGACTCCTTACAACCCATTAGGGTCCCTAAGATGTATTCTTATGGGTTGTAAGGGCTCTTAACGGGTCCTAGAACAATGCATGACCCCTTAAAACCCCTTAGGGCCCATAAGTTGTATTCTTAGGGGTCCTAAGGGTCATAAGGGGTATTAAGGTGTCCCATTACCCCTTATGACCCCTAAAATGTACTATTAGGGGTCCTCAAGGGTTGTAAAGGTTCCTAAGGGGTCCTAGGACACCTTATGAATCCTTACAACCCCTTAGGCCCCTTAGGGCCCCTAAGATGTATTCTTATGGGTCCTAATGGGTTTTAAGAGCTCTTAAGGGGTCTTAGAAAATTATATGACTTTCTACGACCCCTAATTTGTATTCTTAAGGGTCCTAAAGGGTCGTAAGAGGTATTAAGGGGTTCTATGACACATTATAGCCTCTTATGACCCGTTATATGTATTCTTAGGGGTCCTCAAGTGTTGTAAGGGTTCCTAAGGGGTCTTATGACACCTTATGACTCCTTACAAACCCTAAGATGTATTATTAGGGGTCCTAACAGGTTGTAAGGGATCTTAAGAGGTCCTAGGACACCATATGACCCCTTCGGACCCCTTAAGACCCATAAGTTGTACTCTTATGGCCCCTTATGACCCCTAAGATGTATTCTTAGGGGTCCTAAAGAGTCCTAAGGGTTCATAAGGGGTCTTACGACACCTTATGACTCCTTATGACCCCTTAGGGTGCATAACATGTGTTCTTAGGGGTCGTAATGGGTTGTAAGGGATCTTAATGGGTCCTAAGACACCTTATAACCCCTTATGAACCCTAATTTATATTCTAAGGGGTCCTAAAGGGTTGTAAGGGGTATTAAGGAGTCTTATGACACCTTATGACCCCTTCAAACCCCTAAGATGTATTCCTAGCGGTCGTCAAGGCTCCTAAGGATTCCTAAGGGATCCTAAGACACCTTATGACTCCTTACGATCCCTAAGATATATTTTTAGGAGGCCTAATGTTTCGTAGGGCTCTTAAGGGGTCCTAGGGCACCTTATGACCCATTATGACCCCTTACGACCCATAAGTTATATTCTTAGGGGTCCTAAAGGGTTGCAAGGGGTATTAAGGGGTCTTATGACCCCTTAGGACCCATAAGATGTATTCTTAAGGGTCCTCAAGGGTCATAAGGGTTCCTAAGGGGTCCTAGGAAACATTATGACTCCTTACAACCCCTTAGGGCCCCTAAGATATTTTCTTAGGGGTTCTAATGGGTTGTAAGAGCTCTTAAGGGGTTCTAAGACACCTTATGACTCCTGAGGGCTCCTTAGGACTCCTACATTGTATTCTTAGGGGTCCTAAATGGTTTTAAGGGGAATTAAGGGGTCCTATGACACCTTATGACCTTGCATTACCACTTAGGACCACTATGATGTATTCTTAGGGATTCTAAAGAGTCGTAAGGGGTATTAGTGTGTCCCATGACCCCTTATGACCTTTTAGGACCCTTTAGGACCCCTAAAATGTATTCTTAGCGGTCTTAAAGGGTCCTCGATATCATAATTATTGGAAATCATGAGATAAGGGTCCTAAGGCATCCTAATGGGTCCTAATAGGTCCTAATATATCATAATGGGTCGTAATGTTTCCTAAGGGGTCCTAGAACCACCTACGACCCATTATGACCCCTTATGACATATTACGACCCATCAAGACACATTACAAACCATTAGGACCCCTTAGAACACATTAATTTTCATAGGACACACTAATGGGTTCTAAGTGGTCCTAATGTATCATAAGGGTTCATAATGGGTCGTAGGAGGGCCTAGGACCCATTACAAAAATGCATAACCTATATTATTCCATGGTGCAAGGAATATTCTTAATGAACATGGGATTGTAGCTACATCTATTCAATAAACTAATATGTGGTAAGGGATCCTAAGGGCTCCTAATGGATCCTAATGTATGCTAATGGGTTGTAATGGGTCCTAAGGGGTCTTAGGACCACCTACACCCATAATGACCCCTTGTGATATATTAAGACACATCAAGACACATTAAAACCCATTAGGACCCCTTAGAACACATTAACCATCGCATGACACACTAATGGGTTCTGAGTGGTCCTAATGTATCATAAGAGATCATAATGTGTCCTAACTAGTCCTATGGCCCTTATGACCCATTATCAAACCATTACAATGAATTAGGACTCATTAAGACACATTAGAACACATGTTGATTAAAAAATGTTTAGTTGAGGAGAAGGTATTACAACGATCAAGAAGAAAACTGGCTATGGAGAATCTAGTTATGAATTTTGTTAAGAATTAAATTATTAAGGAATTGCATGATATATTAATCCATGGTGCACGGTATATTCTTGATGAACATGAGATTGTAGCTACATCTATTTAATATACTAATGTGTGGTAAGGTGTTCTAATGGGTCCTTAGGCGTCCTAATGAGTCATAATCAGACCTAAGGGGTCCTAGGACCACCTACAAACCATTAGGCAACAACAGGTGCACTAGGCATGAACTAGATAGAAATCAATCTTCTATACTCTATGAATTCCCAAAGATTTTGAATTATGTAAGGGTCATGCAATGCATTCAAGCCTAACTTGACACAAATATCATTATCAAAGGTGTAAAAAACTCTTACAGTTTTGTAATACCATTTGTAGTCTCTCTCTCTCTCTCTCT
>BSBK01001175.1:1177500-1357500 GCA_027943335.1 Chamaecyparis obtusa | reverse complement strand
ACTTAGAAAAATTTATAAAACCATTAAATCATCATGACTCTCAAAATCACTGCGCTCTCTCTCTCTCTCTCTCTCTCTCTCTCTCTCTCTTATTCAATCCCCCTTAAAACACTCACTCAATCCCCATAAAACACACTCACTCTCTTTTTCATTCAATTCCCTTAAGACATGCTCTCTCTCTCTCTCTCTCTCTCTCTCTCTCTCTCTCTCTCTCTCACACACACACACACACACACACACACAGAACCCCCTTAAAAAATACACTCACTCAATCCCTTAAAAAACACATTCATTCTCTTTTTCATTTAATCCCCTTAAGGCTCTCTCTCTCTCTCTCTCTCTCTCTCTCTCTCTCTCTCTCTCGCACACACACACACACACACAGAGCCCCCTTAAAAAATACACTCACTCAATCCCTTAAAAAACACAATCATTCTCTTTTTCATTTAATCCCCTTAAGGCTCTCTCTCTCTCTCTCTCTCTCTCTTTAGGCCCTTTACAATCTTTGGATGCATGTGTATGTTATAATTTATCTAACTTACCTAATCTAATTTAGGTGACATGCATGTATGTTATTTGCATTCTAATTTAGGTGATCTATACATGTTAATATATTAAATGTTCATATTTAATTGTCATCATTTAAAATTGTACATATTTTAGATTTTAATAATGTTTATGGTTAATGGCATTGTTTTATATCAAATTTGTTTGCATAACACGTACATAATTGCTAACAAAACATGTTATCCCTAGATGACCCATCTCAAGCTTGTTGTACATCCTGAGGCTCCTTTACCTGATATCACTACTATTTTTTGTTTTACAAAATCTGAGATAGTTAGATTGAGAGAAGATATACAAACATCTGATGGGGTGTATAGAGATACTTGCAACAATACATTGTCTAGTCTAGAGCATCTGAATGCTTGCTTGAGCTCACATACATCATACACCCCATTGATAGTTGTTGAGGTTTTTCGGGCATTGAGAGAAGAGATCTCAAGTGGTGTGCCCTTCAAGATGGTCCAATCCCATATCTCCAAGGATATTAACAAATGCAATATTTTTCAAGTGTATGCAGGGAATCCTAAGGTGAAGGGATACTAGGTGACGAGATGTGTTGATTTAGAGATAGCCTCTTTTATATATCCACATTTCCTTGTGGCACATAGTCATTATCTGAATAATGACCAGATTCTATTGTATTTTGCACAGTAGTTGTATGTTGAGGTCCATTTGGGCCTCAACGTCAACTACTTTGATATTCCTAGCTATTATGGTCAAGGGCGTGGTTGAGTTGCAAATCACGATCAATATTGTAGGGTTGATCGTCCTGTGCTAGCTCATAGATAGTTGGTGAGCCAGAGGTTTGTTGTTATCACACCATTTATGGCATCCACTATTAGTAGGGTAATCATTGCTTCCTAGAGGGAAGCAATTGAGATGATTAGTCATATTGCATCTGCGATTTCCACTCTTACATCAAATACTATTGGGAGATATATTTTGACTCAACTTGGGCAATCGAGAGCATCATCTAGCACTACATAGACTAATCCCAAGCCATATAGAGTTTCTATCCTCCTGACACCATAGGAGGTACAAGCACTGCAGGGACAAGCCCAAGCTGATATGTGTGGTTACTTTCTTGAGGACCTTTTACATACATATTAATTTATTACATCGAGCCATCACGTACCAATAGAGAGTGTTAGAGATATGATTACACACTCACAACCTACAATGTCACTAACCCAGTCCACACTAGGTCATACACAAAACTCACATCACTCTATGCAATATGAGTCACCCACAGATCACTCAACATCTACATAGGAGGAGATACAAGATGACCAGTAGAGATCAGAATTGAGGGCCTCGAGACATTTGAGGAGTAGATGTAGGGTTTGAGTTAGATGGGTTTTGTGGAGATGATGCTACAATCAGACTCTACACCACTCCCCTCTCAAATACATAGCCCCCTACACTCCTAATTAGTAGAGAGGGTTAGGACCAAAGAGGGTGCACATGATGTAGCTGAGCCTTCTGCACTTGACACCTAGGTATTTAATTTGATTTATTTAAGATGAATATAGTTGTTCAATTTTTAGTGTAAATTGTACATAGTTAAATTATTTGTAATCATGATCCAATGGTTATAAATCATTTTTTGTAGGCACAGTTTGCTCATATTACCCCTAGCTTGGTGTCAGAACATGTGTGTCGATGAGATTTACTCGATGTGACACCTTCTAGTGGGTGGGTGATTTTTAAATACAAATACATACATACATACATACATACATACACACATATATATACATATATATACATACATACATATGTGTATATATATATATATATATATATATATATATATATATATATATACAGATATATATACACACATATATATACATACATATATATACCTACACACACACACACACACACACACACACACACATATACATATACATACTAGGACTAACTATTTATAGTAAGTCATACTTGCAGAGTTACTATTTTTGGCAGGGCACATGGATACATGGTATATGCAGTGGTCATCCTATTTTTCAGTTGACTTAGTGAAATAATGATATTGGTGTGAGTTATATTATTTAATTAATAATAAAGGTGACTTTATTAATAATTAACCATTAGAGGTGATTTATAAAGTTATAAAGTCACTTTATGCACAATGAGGCAATGACCAAGTGACTTAAAAGTGCATTAATTAAATATAATTTATGGGGTCAATTATAAGTAATTTATAAAGTTAATGTGAGGATGTGTTATATCATTTAAATAATATTAAAAAAGGCAAATGAATCTCAAAGACATTCCAAATCAAAACACAACAACAATATCAATCATTGACAAAGCAAATTTAGTGTTGATAAAGATTGAACCTCATTCCAATGGTACCAGAGTGGTTTCCTGTCATCCCTCAATATGTTAAAAAAGATCTATCTTTCTATTATTTCATGGGCTTTCATCAAAGGCTGTGCAATAAGATTGGTTTAGTAAAGAGAATATCATAAGATAGCTCATGATCTATTTGTAAGAAGAGATGGGTAATGAAATGACAAGCAAAGTGTATCTGGTGATAAGAAGGTGAAATTTGAGGCGTAAGTGGACATGTAAACAATGCCCAAGAAGTTGTTATCATCATTGATAACAATTATGATTTTTATGACAGTTGTCATAATGTTGAGCCTATTCATGAGATAACATCCATTCCATGTGTGAAAAATGGATGTATGGAGTTCCCTAATGTTGACACTCAAGATTTGGGTGTTACAAATGAATTATGTGATGCAAATTTAGACCACAACAAGTCTGATTTTGCAAATCAGGCCTTGAAAAATAAATCAAAAATTCATCGGTTGGAAATGAGTCCTAGGACAGGGTTTTGTATTGACATGCAACTACCATAGAGGAAGAAGTGTGCGAAGACATTGTCAAATCAGCCATTTCTAGAATGTCTTTTGAGCCATCCTATGAGGTACACAACAACAATACCTTTGATGTTGGTGTGTGCAAAGTTGGTGGCACACATGTTGAAACTTATCAATCAGTGAATGATGTTGAATCAACCTCTTATCATAGTGTTGATTACAAACCAAAAAAATTGTATTGTAATGTTTTGACACAGGGTCCTCATCATTTGATTGGTCAACTAAAGGTTAATGATAGTATGATTGCTACAACCTTAGAGCATTTTTATGTTGCTCGGTAAATGTTGGCAACTTATGGTTGGAGTACTCCTAAAATTGATGAGCACTGTGATAGAGAGTTTTCCCTTATAGAGTTTCAAGCACTTAGAGATGCATTGGAGATAATGAAAAATCATTACCTAAAACTTTTATCAAATAGAGATCATCTTCTCATGCTTGATGGCATCTATTATGATGCTCTAAAGGGGAAGGAAAAGGAGGTTGATGAGCTTACCTTTGAGCTTGAGGTTACCATGGGCTCGTTGAAGAGCACTCAATTGGCCCTTCATGAGTCCAAGTTACAAATTGATGAGCTTATTGTGGAGTTGAGTTTGGCATAGCCTTCACCATCTTCAGATACAACTCAAATTTCCATGGCAGCAGTTAGTGGGGATCTTATATCCACAGATTATGGTTGTGAGTTGGTTGAGGATGCGGTTACACCTATCACAGTTATCAGTGCAATTGATACAGATGGGATGAGTGCATCTGTTGAGAGCACTAGATAACTGCATGTTGCACCAGGTTCTCTTGTGGTTACATTCATCACAGGTGTTGTTGGTTATGTGTTAGATGACGGGGGTTATATTCAAAATTATGACAATCAACCATTGACCAATGTGGGAGTTTTTTTTATTGTGATTGCATAGGGAGGAGTACTCATCACTTCTTTTCTGATCCACACATAGAAGATTTTATGATGCATTGGTGTGGATTGGCTTCAAGGTTCTACCATCCTTTGTGGGATGGGTACTCACCATCTTCATTAGATGGAAGCAATAGTTGCAAGTATTCGACTCCATCTTCAGTGGGGAATTACTTGCAGTCATCATATCTGTGGGAGTCTAGTAGGAGTTGGAGATAGTTGTGGTATTGCAGACACCTTTTGTGATTCGTATCTCCACATAGCAGATGGATGTGAGTTTGGTTTGTTTTGGGTCCCGAGTGATGACAAGGTTAGCACTGTAGTTTGGGTGGGTCTTAGAGAGCCACATGTTGCACGAGGTTCTCATGTGGTTACATCCATCACATGTGTTCTTAGTGATGAGTTAGATGATGAGGGTTATATTCAGAACTATGACAATCAACCATTGATCAAGGTGGGAGCTTTTTATCATGACTACATAGGGAGGAGTACACATCACTTCTTTTATGATCCACACATGGAGGATTTGATGATGCATCCATGTGGATTAGCTCCGTGGTTGTACCATCCTTTATGGGATGGGTACCCACCATCTTTATTAGATGGAAGCAATAGTTGCAAGTATTCCACTCCATCTTCGGTGGGGAATTACTTGCAGAGTCAGCACATCCGTGGGAGTCTAGCAAGGATTGGAGATAGTTGTGGTGTTGCAAACACCTTCTGTGATATGTATCTCCACATAGCAAATGGATGTGAGTTCAGTTTGTTTTGGGGCCCAAGTGATGACAAGATTACCACTACAGTTTTGGTGGGTCCCATTGGTTGACTTCACCATTTTTGGCATGATGAAGTACAGATCAAAGTTGAGCAACATAAGTCTGAGGATGTTCTTCTTAGCAGGCTTCTATTCAAAGTTTTGGATCCTTCTAGTGCATCGGAATTTCAAACAGAGCTCACTGAGTAGTTTTCATGTGTTTACACAATGAGGAGTACGTATAGTTTTACTTTTGACTCTCATGTGCATGACCCCTTTTAGATGTACAATTTAGTGGCTCGTGTGTTAGATAGCATGTATGACAGTTCACCTTGCACAATTTTGGGAAGTAAACTTTGTCAGCCTTCTGAATTGCTTCCTTTTGAGTTGTTTCCTCTTGTGACACCTGTTGTTGGTATTGATTGGGTTCGATAGGTATTGTTAATTATTTTGGTGTTGGTGTTACAGGAGCTAGTTGGTATCAGCATGGACATTACACAATTTTGTCGATGGGATTCGGGTGGACTAGTGTGTTATTTTGCTTCTAAGATTGCTTGGGGACAAGCAATTTTAGGGAGGGCGAACTGTAACGTCCCCTTTTTCGGATGATATGATTAATGATTGGATTAGCCTATTATTGGCCCTCGTAGGCTGACTCATGGTTAGAGGGTCCCAATTGGTAGTGCAAGAGGCTTATTCCCATTCCGGAGGTCAGAAGTGTTTAGGATTGTTGTTCATTTAGTTTAGTTTGGCACACTTACTATTTATAGTGACTAAAAAATCCAAGATTACTAATTAGAGCAGGGCACCTGAACGAGCTATGTTTGCAGTGTCGATCCCTGACACCATTCAGTTGATCAAATATTCAAGGGCTAACTATTTATAGTAAATCATATTTGCAGGGTTGCTATTTTTGGAAGGGCACTTGGATGCATGGTATATGTAGTGATTGTCCTATTTTTTAGTTGACTTAGTGAAATAATGATATTGGTGAGTTATATTATTTAATTATTAATAAAGGTGCCTTTATTAATAATTAATCATTAAAGGCATATTATAAAGTTATAAAGTCACTTTACGCACAATGTGGCAACGACTCTCGGTTTAAGTGACTTAAAAGTGTGCATTAATTGATTATAATTTATGGGGACAATCATTAAGTAATTTATAAAGTCAGTGTGAGGACATGTTATATCATTTAAATGATATTAAAAAGGACAAATATAACTCAAAACGAAAAAAAAAATACATTCCAAATCAAAAGACATCAACAATATCATTCATTGGTAAAGCAAATTTAGTGTTGGTAAAGATTGAACCCGCATAGTTCATCACAAAAGAGAAATTAAAAAATCCCTTAGCACAAGGGAAAAAGCTCAATACTACTTGAAACCAAAGGTCTCCAAGAGTTTGTTACTCAACGATGCAGGTCAAGTAGAGAACGCCACAAGCCACAAATATGCAAACTAACCTATAGTGTTGGAAGTACTCCACGTTTTCAAGCACGTCAAGGCCACATAACACCATAGGGAGGTCTTGGCACAAGCCAAAGGTCAAGGTTTCACCTTAGGAGGACGAGTTGCAACAGATTTGGCAACACAAGAAAAGCTTTGTCCACTAGTACTAAGAAAAGGCTTTGAGAGGGGGGGGGGGTGTCATTCACAGCCTTACCAACATAGACTTCCTCTGAACCACCCATTGGAATAGAGGAACCCAATAGAGTGGCAACCAACGCATCCTTACAACCACCCCTGAAGAGTGCAGATGCAGAAATGCCAAGGCAAAAGGCATTGGTAGTAGCCACCAACAAAACATCTTGCGTCAAAGGAGCCTCCACAACCAACCCCAACTTGGGTAACACATAACCCATCCTGGGTAGCGTAGAACCAAACACAACATTAGCCATTGGCGAAATGGTCACAGCCTTAGCCATTGGCACAATGTGAGTGAAAGCCTGCATTTGGAATATTTCCAACAACATTTATAGGTAAAGTATTTTTGTCCAACAACATTTATAGGTAAAGTATTTTTGTACAATATTTATTGATCATGTTGCAATCAATTAATTGCATTTCTTTTTTTTTAGAAGACCAATATTTGTATTTATTGGTAAAGTATTTTTGTACAATGTTGACATAAGCATTAGGCCATGGGGAAGAGCATTTCATGGGAGTTGACAAATACTATCATGCTTGCTAGGACCCATGTAAATCAAGGAATAATATCACTTATAATACATATTCAAGGTGCAATATTGTATATTGATCATTAACATGTTACGTTTTGTATGTTGAGCGGGGTAGGAAAGATTTTTGTGGAACAATAGGAAAAATTTTGCATCTTTGGACATTTTTTCCACATACAGAGGAATACAACATCGTTTCTTCCTTATTGAAGAGTATGAGATTTAAGTTGTTTCCTCTTCCTACTGAGAGTTCTACCACGTTGGAGCCACATGCATGGTATCTTGGGTCTTGTATATTGGATTGGCCCATGCAGCTCCTCTTATGGTGCTTTCATTGATCACTAAGCATTCACGGTGTAACCTTGCAAAATTAATTTCTCAAGTCTCCTCTTAGTGGTGTCAAACAACAACAATTTCTCATTAGCTTGAAACTTTTGATGATGGTTTCGAAGATTGTATTCATGTACATTATACATTTATTGAGAAAATCCGTTTGACAAATTGACTACGTACAATGCTACGACCAAACCGCATTATTTATTTTTCCAAGAAAGAATTAGGAAACCTTATGCATTGCTATGATACACACAATAATTGTAGATATGACATCAAGAACCTAGGGGTCAGACATTGGCACCCCAAATGTATTATTATGGTTATCTCTTCCACTTGGGATGTCTGAAAGTGATCCTGAAGAGGGATATCTGGTCACCTTGCCTGGTTGATATCTTGACCAGGCTTAATACCTTGGTAAGAACTATCAGACTGATCCGGGCAAAAAGATTGCACTAAGTATAAAGTTTTCAATTGACATGGAGAATAATAATATATATTATTAAGCTTCACAAACTATGATTTAGAACTATTGCCAATAATCCAATCACGGCTTGTATGGCCTCTTTAATGATCTTGTATGGCTTGTCCACATACAAATATTCATCGTGTAAGTGGCTCAACACCAACTAAACCCACTGCTCCTTTGTGAAGTCTAGGAAATCTTTCCAAATATCAAGCTTCTTGTCGCCTATGCTAGCATACTCCAGTTAATATAGATTGGTCCATTCCTACACTAATTCTTGGTGTAGCTCTTTAAATGCAGTGTGATTTGTCTCTTCCATCAGAGAATGTATGTATTTGTACACATCTTCTGTGTAAATGACATCGGTGGGAACCTTTGAAAATGTGCCATCTGGATTTGTCCCCATCGCCTTATAGGGGAAACATTTATATTTTGGGTGAGGCTTCTCTGTAGCTGAAACAGGAACAAGGGTGGTCATGATTGTAAGTTGAAGTTTAAGCTAGGGCACAATAGCTAGGGCTTTGCAAGTGCAAGCAAAAGGGAGATAAAGTAAGCGAGTGTGAGATAGGGATGTGAATGTTTTATAGATTATCCTAGGTGGCAGACATTTATTACTATAGTTAATTTTTGCCATTTTTCATCGTTTTTCACCTTTTTTTTTTACAGCTAGCTTTTTTTAGCTTTTACTTTTCTACTTTATCGGAGAATATACTATAGTACAACAATTTTATATGTGGGTGTACTTATGTCAAATCACAATTACCATATTTCTTCTTTATGTCTTGTTGGGTCTGTCTAGGCATATTTGATAAATCGTAAACTAAAACGTAAAACATATAAGAGAAGTTTGAAAAAAGTTGAAAAAAAAATGAAGTGTCCCCCTTGGTAAGATATGTGTTTTAATTTACGATTTAGACGTTGCCCTATCTAGGGGTTGTAGGCTTGTAGCTAGTTTTAGGGTTTGACTGCTTATCTTACTAGTTTCTATCCAAAATTGTTTCCTTAGACTGATGTGTAAATAATTTATTCGTTTCTTATTATTAGTGCCCTTATAACCATTTTACTACTTAGCCATAACTTCCAAGGTTTGGTCTGTGCCTGTTTTGTAATTATGCATTTGTGTTTTGCCTAAACTTTGAGATTTTAGTCTTATAGTTCTTTGTTGGTGTTAAGGATTCCATAGAATCTCTGAGATGTTAATTCCAATTCACTTTGCATCCATTCTTCCAAGACCTCATCATTGTCCGACTATACATAACAAATCTATAAAATTATTGGTATTCACTGTGTAACAAAAACAACACAGTTTGGATTCTATGTGTACCTTGGGATCTTCTCCATCATAATGGGCTCAGTCCTTAAACAAGTATAATAGGCACTGGTCACTTGAAGTGCAGTTCAAACAATAAGGCAAATTATTGCAAAGAACATCTTACTCTTATCACCATTCATATACAAGGTACTAACATTAGCACATCCATGAAAATAAATTTAGACATTTTGTGGACGATAACTAATTACTATTAGACATTTTCTAAATATAGAGGTTGCATGTTGTAGGATAAAATATCTAATGTTGGCAGAATAAAAACCAGATGATTTGTATCAAGCATGTTGTAATCAATTAGTGGAGAGGACCCAGTACCTGAGTGCATTCCAATGGTTGTGATAGCAATTGTTGATTTAATATCTACACTCGTTGATTTAATTGTGACTTGAAAGTTGTTATTGCTGATGACGACTAACTGTAGTTGAATGAAATGTATCCCTTATTCTAAATAGCAACCAATCATGTGATGCCACATCAGCTGCACAAGTATGGGTGTCCCTTTTGTAAACCATTGGTCTCACTTTGTTTTTGTGTTGTTTTGGACACCTTGGCAAGAAGCATGCTGATGTGGCATCATATTTGATGATGTGCCCCTAAAACCTAAGTTATAAGTAGGGGACTTGCCAAGTAAACTGCTGTAAAAAATTGGGAGTGATTTGAAATTTCCATGTAGGATTTTGAGAAGCGCCAAGTTAGGGTGCTCAACTATTGAATTGCATTTCTTTTGATTAAAGACCAATATTGCATTTATAGGTAAACGTATTTCTGTACAATGTTGACCAAGGAATTATGTCATGAGCAAGAGCATTTCCCCGGAGCTGACAAAAATTAGCATGCTTGCAAGAACCCATGTAAATTAAGAGAAATATCACTTATAATACATATTCAAGGTGCAATATTGTATATTGATCATTAACATGTGAAGTTTTGTATGTTGAGCAGGGTAGGAAAGATTTTTGTGGAACAGTAGGAAAGATTTTGCATCTTTGGACTTTTTTTTCCACATACGGCGGAAAACGGCATTATTTTTTCCTTATTGAAAAGTATAGGTTTTAAGCTGTTTCCTCTTCCTGTTGAGAGTTCTGCTGCGCTGGAGCCATAGGCATGGTATCTTGGTCCTGTATATTGGATTGGCCCACACAGCTCCTCTTATGGTGCCTTCACTGATCTCTAAGCATTCGTGGCCTAACCTTGCTCAATTAGATTCTCAAGTCTCCTCTTAGTGGTGTCAGACAGCACCAGTATCTCATTAGCTTGAAATTTTTTATGATGGTTTTGGAGATTGTATTCATGTACATCATATGTGTATTGAGAAAATCCGTTTGACAAATTGACTCTGTTTCTGATGAATTCTACAAAGTAACCACATTATTTATTTTTCCAGGAAAGAATTAGGACATCTTATGCATTGCTTTCATACACACAGTAATTGTAGATATGACATCAAGAACTTGAGGGTCAGACCTAGGCACCCCATATGTATTATTCTGGCTATCTTTTCCACTTGGGAGTTGGTTGGAGTGTCTGAAAGTTATCCTTAAGAGGGATATTCGATCACCCTGCCTGGTTGATATCTTGATCAGGCTTAATACCTAGGTAAGAAAAACTACCAGACTGATCCAGACAAAATGATTTTACTAAGTTTTTAATTGACATGGAGAATGTTAATATATATTATTAAGCTTCACAAACTATGTTTTATAAGTTCAAAAAAAGCAGCGAAATGTAGTCAAGCTTAGCCCTAAAGTTCACAGCATCCATAACATCAGTAAATAACACTCAAACTATCGACTGCTGATTATCTCATTCAAGGTTGACTCCTTTGATTTGCAGGGATATTGACAAAAGTATCTTGATGCAACTACCCAACTCATTTTAAAATTTGATCAATCTTCACTTACCTTGTAGATCTTGTAGAAAATACTTCAGTTTTATGTGAGAAAGTTTAAATGGTTACACTAATTATAAAACTTCACCAAGAAATAGATTGACAATAGCATAATATAAATGGATTATCAGAGTGATTAAACACCTGAGGAGTTGCTAGTTGAGAAATACATGCACAAAAAAACAAGAAAACGCAAATAATTGACGTGGAGGTTTATTCATGAATGAAGTCAAGAAACAGTCGACTTATTATGCATAAAACAAGTAATTGTCTCGCGGTGCAGGTTGAACTTACGAACTTTCAAAAATAATAGATTCTTCTATCTTAGTCACCTCTTCATTGACTGTCACCCACACCTCTGTTATTTTTCTTGGTTTTCCATTTATCAATTCTATTACAGTGAACACTCGCTTCGTCGTACTAGAGGTTCCATCGCCGAAAGAGTACTTCCCATTAGAGCTTGTAGTTCCATCAACAGTTTCTGTGGTGAGATGTTCAACCCTTGGTACAATAGCTCCATTCAAGTAGAAAATCTCGTTATCACCCATCACTAGCATAGTTCTTGGATTGTCACTGTAAGCTAATCCCTTATGCATATGCCCAAATATAACCAATGGGAGGTTCAGCTGACTATTGTCCTTTAAGAATGATATTGCTTCAGCTAAATCTACAAGAGCATATAAAGAAATGAAGAGTTAATAAATTATTTCAATATCCAATGTGCCAGTAGCACACCAATTTTTTCATAAGAGATTCTTATCAACATGGCTATTTATGAATATAAAAAAACTCATACATTTGCTATGTATTATAAAGCATCCTATAAACTCTAAACAACTCAAAGATCTAGAAATCTTTAGGTTGAGGTGCACCAAGAGAACTACACTACATACTCAGACGCGACTGCAATTGGCAAAATCATGCAAAAAGGTTAAAACATCCACACAAATTAGGACCAAAATCCTAATACTGCGAAATGAACATGATATTTCTTCGAAGCCATGAGAACTATAAAAAAATCTTACTTAAATCATAGACGGATACATTACAAAAGATGCAAGTTAAGCAGGACAAGACTATTAATTAGAGTGCGATTTGCATCATAGAATAAAAAGGTTAAGTATTCACATACACTATAATTCAGTCTCAATCTGAACAATGTTGCAGGGAAGATCATATCACATTGTCAAGTGTTAAATTGTCACCTCTAGGAATTAATTTCTTTTTTAATCAAAATGCCGAGCATATAAATATTATTACATATTACAGAGAAATATAATATAGAAGAGAGTATAATAGAAAATCAGGGACCTCAAGGAAATATTACAATGGTTTACTTCTTTTACTTTAAACCTAGGAATACTAATTAGAGGATGAAGGAGAGCACAATTTAGAAGTATGCAAAAGAAATAAAAGCACGATCAAGGATGACAATATAACTCCTGATTACAATCTAACCACTGGAAATAAAAAATTGCTAAACAAGAACTCTTAAGGACCACGGAAGAGATATTCTGGTACAAGGATTTCCCTAACAAGAAGCAAGATGTCTATCACAGCCTTATGTAAAATAATAAATAAAATAGGAAAGTATATTAAGAAATATTAAGTGGGATAATCCGATAACGTATATGAATTTCAACATGATGCCAGTCCCTGCAGCTGCTAGAGTTCCTATGGCTGCTTCAGGACACTGTGAATGGAAGCGACCCTCTTCTGGATTGAAGGATGTTTCCAGTGATTTGCAACGGTTTGTAAACCCATTCAGGATGTCTAGAGCAGGATCTCAAGGAGTAAAGGCCGAAATGGAAACATTTTTGGTCAACGGGCCAACAGCGATTATCTTCAGACTGGCGCTGGAATGCTAGTTTCTCTGGACTGCAGGAGAAACAGAGAGGCTTTCGGCAGTGAGATTCATTGCAGAGTTTTGGTAGTTTTGATGGGGATTTGCAATGGACGCAGACTGGGTGTTGGATGCTGCAAATCAGAAGTGAGCCGAGATGGGAGGAGGGACTTTGGAGACGCTTTGGAGGATAGAGCAGGACATCTCCAAGGAGAGAGAAAGAGCGTTGAAGGAAAGAACGGAGGGAAACAGAGCCAGATGGGGGTTTCAGGAAAGGAATATCCTGCCTGCCATTGGAGAGAGTGGAGGCCATGTTCGAACAAAGGGGACCAAACTTCTTTGGGGGGAGTCAACAGAGCAAACAGGACAATTTGAAGAGCTAGTGAGGCAAGGGTTTATTGGAGAAGAAAGGGGTGTTGTGCAAACAAAAAACCATCTGCCAAGATTTGGGGAAAGTGGATGCTCTAAGTGAGAGGAGAGGGCACAGTCTGTTTGGCAGAAATATAGAGAAATAAAAAGAAAGGAAGTGGAGGAGATGTGGCGTGGGTTTGTTGGAACAGGTGGATGCAAGGAAAATGGTGAATCTGAGATACCTATTCGAGAAATGCATCAAATAGCAAAATTTGTTACAATAGTTTTGGATGAGGAGACGGAAGGTGAAGTGATCGAAAATGAGAGGAAAGGCCGCATCGAGAGGTTCAAAGGGTTTTTGGCCTAAACTACCCTGAGTTTCCGAGACGGGGATGGCAGGATGAGGAAACGGGTTTCCGGGACAGATTTTTTTTCCCAGAATAGGGGACGGCAAGGATGGCAATGGGGATGGCTATATAAAAAATAGGGAAAATTTAAACTATACAGGGAAATCTGAAATTTCAAATATATTCATATGATATAACATTGATAATCTAAAATCATTCATCATAGAACATAGCAATTGAGTTAAAACTTCAAATAAGAGTTCAAATTTCAATTACATACATTCATAATTTCATACTCATACATATAATTCATTGGATTTGGAATCAAAATGCCCAAAGGCTGCAAGTTTCAACAAAATGAAAAGTATCATATCATGTATCATTGCATCAATGTATCATATAGCAAGCATAGGGAAGGAGTAATTTTGCAATTGAATCACCAATGAACCCATATTTTAGAAACATTCCTTCCCATCATTCTGGAGAATGGGACCTCCATCTCTGGACTAACACAATCAAGCTTTCTTATCATCTCAATCATCCCAAACTTGCCACCTTCAATCTCTATCAAAGTTACCTCCAAATTTGAAGCACAGACAGCTGGGAGGGAACTCTTATCAACACTAGGTCTAAAACCAGCATGTAAACCTTTCTTACAAGCTCCAAATTCTTCAGAAATAACTAATTTTAGGCAAGCTTTGTAGTAATATTGGAAAATTGTTGTTGAAGCCTTTCATGCAAGGTTTTGATAATATCTTGATCTGATGAATTTATTTCCAGATATTCATGAAGATTGACATTTTTTCCTGTGAAATTCCTTGAGTTTAGGAATACCAGAAAGGCCAGAACCTTCTGCTACAATTTCATCAAGAAGCCTTAACTGAGCAGAGAGTTCACAGACTTCATTTTTCATTAGTTGGTAATGTTCATCAAGCCAGCCTTGAATTGGCTCTTCCTCAATCTCAGTAATAACCTCTCCAATATTGAACTTAATGAAGCCAAATTTTGATGATACATTCTTCAAATGTTTTGAAGTTTACACACTTGAGTATAAGCCTTTTGGCCTATTTCGGTTGCATAGTTCAAAAGTAGATATTAGAGACAGCACCATTGTTGCAAGTGCAAATCATCTACATCAGAAACAATATCATTCTCTAGTTGCCACATCTGAAACAGCAACATTTCACTACAAGCGATATTAGCATCATATATATACATTGCATATACTCAAACGTTGGATCAGAAATAGCAATTCATCGCCATACGCAATAAGACAATATTATAGCATATCATCCATTGTCAAATCAGATAAGGCTATTGGATATCAAGACCATCCTTTGCTTAATTTATTCCATCCCTGAAATGGTCGGGGGCTCTCTTAGACGTCAGCGGCCATACCGGGGACAGTCAAACATTTCCGAAACTCCCATTGACCGTTTCCACGTTCAGAAATTGTTTTTGATTTTCTGGCATGCCCAGGGACAACTTGGAAACGTTTCCGACCGTGCCCATGTCCCCGAAGCCATTTTTATTTCCGAAACACATGGATTTTTGGTGCAAACGCGTCCCCAAGTAATGCTGGTCTTGGTTGAGCCTCAGTGAGCTGCACAAGTGGATAACAGAAACCTGGGGCCCCTTTTTGACAATAGATGTGCAAATTTGTCCTGGAGCTCGAGGGATTTTTCGTGGTGGTTTTTGAAAATTTGTAGGATAGGAATATGGTTCTTTGTGATTATCAGTGGAGTTGGGAGGACAAGCATTGCTAATATTGAAACCTCAGTACCCGACTTTCAACCTAGCCACAAAATATTGGTTCGAAAATTGCTTCAAAGTTGTAGGTAATTAGCTGGGTAGATTCTTGTTTGTTGATGAGGGCTCCTCAAATTTTTTACACACTATTTATGCTCGTATATTAGTGGAACTAGATATGACAAAAGTTTTTCCAAAGGAGATCTTGTAATAAAAACCTCAAAAGGCTGCTGATTCCAACTGTAGGATTACAAAGGGATTCTTTTTAGATGCTGGCAGTGTTTTCAAACAGGACACATTGCTGCTCAATGCCAAGCATAAATTGGATAAAGCAGCCACCTAGTGGAAAGAGGTTTCCCCAAAGCATTACTTAGTGAAAAAAGAAGCTAAGAACCAAGATAGCTCTCTAAAGGAGTTGAAAAATGAGAATACAATGGATCTTTGTGTTGGTAAACAGATTGTCCTTCTTCTTATCCTCCTTTTATTTGCCCAATTTTATAACGAAGAACAACTTTACACAACAGTTGGGAAACTGTTTCTGAGAATATCTAGTTTCTCTCTAAATTGAGGTACAGCTCCCTATGTGAAAAATATTCAATGAATTATGTTTTAATTCTAAGTCCTACTACAGGTATGTTCTTAACCAGAGAACAACAGAGGAAACCGAGTTTCACCCAGGCAAGTGAAATCTCAGGTAGGATTTAAATGTAAAGATGCTATGCCGATGATCTTCACAATCTTATGAATTTCCCAACACAGCAATATGAAAAATGCAAATTATGAAATGTAATTGAAGATGCTGATGCAATTCCACAACCAGTTATAATTCTCTGATTATCTTACTGATTGGCCAAATTGAAAACAACAAAACAAAACTCTGTTTATTTCCTCATCTTCATTTCAACACAATGAAACCAACATCAGATACAGATGACTAAAGTGGACAGTAAAATAATGGCACTAAACTTAATTGACTCTGCAATTAGCTTCACACCAAAATTTGCCAACCCTTTCATTCACTGTTTCCATAGTTTATATAGAGATTACAATGTATGATCTTCATGGGAATAGGAAGTGATTCAGTTTCTAAAAATATGAAAAGACTAGAGAACACTTTCGAATTCACAAACAGAAAAGCCCAAAGATCATGACTTTTCATCTACTTCTGCATATGGTTTGCCTTGAGAAGGTGAAGTGAACAGACTCTCACCAGTCAACTCGAACTTGAAGATGGTACGTTACATCTGCATGCATTGACAAGATACTTCTCCTATAAACCAATTATTCACATTGCATTAGACCTCCTTTCTGGTGTCATTTTTCTAAGAAGTTATCATCATGACAGAGATAATAACACTGGCTTCCATCTCGAGTTTATTGAACTCTGACTAATCACCATGTAAATATATAATGAAACCATTATGCCCAGCAAGCCCTGTATTATTGCATTTCTCTCTGCCTTGATATAGCATCTGATTATAACGTCGACTTGGGATTCATTGACACCTGTTCTCCCTGGTATGCCACGACAAAAGAATTCTCTGTTCTAACTTAACAGTCACCTTTAGAGTAACCAAAAACTCATCTATTTCAACATTCTCCTTTCGTCAACTTACATGCCGAATATTTCTAAGACAATAATCTTTTAATCCTTTTTTTATTTATGCACTGACACACGTCACAATCCCGTTTTGCCGCAAAGAAAAAGTGACATCATCATGGCAAAGCGTGAGCCGTCGATGAGCATCTTACAATTGTGGAGAAATTCTTGGTCCCACCTGACACGTGGACGCATTGTTGATGTATGCGGGTCCTAGCAGAGCACATCACTTCCCAAACTTACATTGTCGCATGATCACATGGTATTATTTTAATCTATGCGATCATGCGACCGCTTTACCATTGGCACACGTGGATTCCAGCGGGCCCATCTATTTAGTCCCTCCTATCATCAGCGTACGTGGGTCCCAGCAGCATAGTCACCTCCCAAGTTTACATTGTCGCATGATCGCATGGTATTATTTTAATCTATGCGATCATGCGACCACTCTACCATTGGCACACGTGGATTCCAGCGGGGGTCGTTGATGAAGAATCTTGATTATTACATTCCCGCCAGCTTGTAACTTTGTCATTTTTGAACCAAATCACTTGCCGTTTTTTGCAGTGAGCTCGTGAGGACTCAGAGAATCATGATATGCATTTCAATCATGCGAAGTATTAACCTTAATTGACTATAAAAGATATATGGGATGAGCACGAACTCAGCTCTGTTGCGCCTTGAATTACACTTTCAATACTTCTTTGAAACATACACAGTCAATAACCATAATACTTATCCACATGCCCCTTAACATTATAAAGTTCGGCTTCATTGCATCTGTTCCATCATAGCTAGCCGATTCTGCCATAACATTCATCACATGAAGAGTCTTCTCCTGATTCTTTTGAATGTCTGAAACTCAAACATCATTCTTGTTGAAAAGATCATCAATAGAGCACCATTTTCTTTGCCAGGTTGGGGTCTATAACCTACCCAATGTTAGAAAGATCTTTAGAACAACCCACCCGGTTCAGAGAAGGAAAAGCAATTATAGGGAAACCTGGCAAAGAAAGCCTACCTAAGAAAGACTTAGACCTAGACTCAGACATAACCAGACCTGACTATAACATCAAATCCTTCCATTTTGACAGCATGGGCACAGGATGAAAAATGGGGCAACACTTTGATCATGGAGCAGCAACCCCCACAGACCCGAGTTGCTCTGTGTGTAAAAGGATAACAATAATGCTATGAATGGCACAGTGATGGAAAAAGATAAGAAGCCTATACATCCAACCAGTATGGATATGGCTAAAAGGAATCCATATCGAAATAAGTTTGACGAGCATCAGGATGCAAATGTACAAGAAGATGGAAAATAGTGACAAGGAAAAAGGAAAAAAATTTGAAAAATGTATTGTGGTAAAATAATGAATGTGTTATTAAACAATGATCATGAATGATCTATATATACAAGATACAAGAGAATGTTTCTATAACGAACAGGAGAGAGAAAATAGAAACATTCTTGTAGAGTGCAAGAGAAAGTTTCCATAACGAACAGAAGGAAAAATAATGGATGTGTTATTAAACAATGATCATGAATGATCTATATATACAAGATACAAGAGAATGTTTCTATAATGATCAGGAGAGAGGAAATAGAAACATTCTTGTAGAATGAAAGAGAAAGTTTCCATAACGAACAGAAGGAGTTTATGGAAACATTACAAAAAGAGTGACCATTAGAAATAGACGAAAGAGAGATAAAATTAGAAATTATCTATTATCGTAATACCCTCCCTTAATGGTCAATCTATCTTAAAAAAAACAGAAATTTGCATGTCCTCAGAAAGCGTAAAAGGCAGCCTCGGGTTGAATAGAGAGGTCTGCATGTTCTGCAATGTTGGCATGTGGTTGGGTTTCACCCTACTTCTGCTGATCAGAAGCAATGTGAGCCCTACAGTCTTGAAGCATATGACCAAATTTGTGGTAGTAGTTGCACCAAATGTTCTTCTTGGAGCTATCCTAAGACGGAGCTGATGACTGAGATGGGCCTTTGTCCTTGTGAAAGGATTGGGCTGAAAATGCTAATTCAAAGGAGGACGAAGGAGCACTGCTACCAAACTGTTGCCTCCAACGATCCTGCTGCACAAGTTTGGTGCACAGATCTCAGAACTTCAGGTCAACATTAGTTGCAGTAATGTTGAGCGTCTCAATAAAGTGCTCATAGGACGGTGGTAGGCTTTTTAGAGTAATGACCACCATGTCCTCTTCCTCCATTGTACAACGAATGGCCTCAAGCTGATCCTTGATTTCCTTAATCTTTAGAAGATGTTCTTGTAAGGACAGATTCTCATCCATAATAATGGAGAATAACTGATTCTTCAGAAAGAATGCTCTGCTTTTATCTAATATCTCATGGAGATCCTTCAATATTGTCCAGATCTTTGCAGTTGTCTTGCCAGATGGGATTTGACGCAGCTGATCATCAGTAACTGAAAGCCTAATGAACATAACCGCTTTACGATTATGTTCATCAAACTTGTCTTGAGTCGCATTGGTTGTAGTAGGACGAGTCTTGGTACCCTGAACAAGCGCCTCAAGGCAACGGTACTCAAAAATTGTCAACATGTGTTGCTTCCAGGTGTTGTTCTTTCCATTGAAACGCTAACTGCCTTCCAGCATAAGACTAGTGAGAGATGCCATAACATGTTTTTCAAAGATAAATCATGAAAAATAAAAAAAGGACACGAACTTCAAGGCAAGTTAACAGAAGACCTAGAAAAATTGAAGAGACACCAAGTGAAGAACTCAAAAAACCCAGATAGAATCTACTGACTCAAATATTGAGGCACGAAAAACAATGCACCCAGAAAAAAGCGAGACTGACCCAGTTGAGATCTACAAAAACCCACCAAGAATATGTTGTCAAATTCTGGATCCGCTGGCTCAAAAATTGAGGCACAAAAATCGAGGCACCCAGAAAAACGGACGACAACCCAGTTGAGCTCTTGAAAAACCCACAAGGACTCTACAATCAAAAAAAATTCTGAAACCCTAGTCGAAAATAGAGAAACACTAGATGGGTGGGTGAGGAAAAAAATGCAAATTTTGAACACACTCGGGGCAAAAAAGCTTCAAAAATCTTGAACTAATAATTTCAAAAAAGAAATTAATTTTTTTCGAAAAGGCCAGGAATTTGCTTTGATACCATATTGCGGTAAAATAATGAATGTGTTATTAAACAATGATCATGAATGATCTATATATACAACATACAAGAGAATGTTTCTATAACGAACAAGAGAGGAAATAGAAACATTCTTGTAGAGTGAAAGGGAAAGTTTCCATAACGAACAGAAGGAGTTTATGGAAACATTACAAAAAGAGTGACCATTAGAAATAGATGAAAGAGAGATAAAATTAGAAACTATCTATTATCGTAATAAAATGAAGGAGCTTTTAACATGCATTTATGCTCACCTATTAATGGGTATTCAGAGTGATTTCTTGTTTCTGAGGGGAGGTGGCTCCCCATTCGTAGCCCCACCTGGTTTGGGCCAGGCATAAAACCTGGTTTCAATAGAATAAAAACTCATTTATTGATAAAAATAAAATAAAATAGGAAAGTAAATGCTTTGTACCATAGGGAGTAAACTATGCTGATATGTGTGGGATACTAAAATGATAATAAAACAATGGATATGCACAGAGGCTTCTCCCTCTCTAAGGCTAAGCTGTTCAAATTTTCCAAATCCTCAAATAAGGATGAGAAAGTCTTCTGCAATATACAAGATAGAGTCTTTAAAAATGACTTGTATATGTTTCTGGTTCTGATATGGAAATATTAGAAATTGGAATGGCACTGTTGACTTCAATAATACACTTCACTTCCACTGAAAATCGCTTCAATGAGTAAAAACAAACAATAGCAACCTCAATTCCCAATCTTATCAGCAAGCAAATTGAGGTTTAGCATGAAAAGAAAATACAATGAGTTTAACTTGAGGGGCGTATTTTATGGTCAAATCATTTGAAAGAAAAAATACATTCATGGCCAAAAAGTTTCCATCGTTCATGGAAAACAACCTTGCAATTTACAGTGTCCTTGAAATCTCCTTTGCCTCCATTTCAGATTAGAAGACTAGAATATGGCAGAAAAATGCAGTTCTGATGGTCATTCAATAATATGTATGCATCTTACAATTCATAGGAATGAAGATGTCACCTTGAGATGTTTCTTCTACACGCAAATGAGTAGATGCTAAGAATCTCTCTATAGTTTGAAAATCCAGCTCTGCATTACAAGTTTCTTCAGATTCTTGCAGCAACACTCCTTGGAAGGCTCCCCTTCTTGTGTCGGTCTAGGCCTTTGCCTCTATTGCTTGAATCCAATTCTATTTCCTATTTGTGCACCCTTAGGGTTTCAACATTTGCCTTTTATCAAAAGGCAAAATGTGGGTATGCTGATGCAAAAGGGAAGGAAAAATTGACCAATCTTGTTTCAAATGGCAGTATCAAGCAAGCAAAGAATTCATGCACAGGTCTCTCAAAGGGTCACAAAACAAGCTCGTGCCCATACCCAGCTCCTCTTACGTCTGGTACTTATCTAGGAGTCATCTTAGTAAAGAGCCTCAAAATTAATCATTGAAGATTGTGGATCTTGGTTTTGAAATCTTGAATGCCAAGAATGGGCTGAAGGAAAATCCTTCAATTTATCACTATTACAGTTTTTTTCCAACCCTAGTTGCTCTTGAGAATTGGATCTCTAAAAATTGGACCCCTATCCTCTCTAGCAATAGTCTCATTTACCATTGCTTGTGGGGCTTCTTCTGTTGGCATAATGGTCTGCGCTCCCCTCGGGATTCGTGACATGGCTTAACCGCCTCCTGTGTCTTCTATAAGTCTAGTGGTTGTATCGGGCATTAACAGGTCAATCTTTTGGTGCAACGGCAACCGCTACTTGTAACAAGTGGTATCAGAGCTTGGTCACAGGTTCGAATCCCCTTGGGTAATGCTGAGGGGGAGATTGTTGGCATAATGGTTAGCGCTCCCCTCGGGATTTGTGACATGGCTTAACCGCCTGCTGTGTCTTCTATAAGTCTAGTGGTTGTATCGGGCATTAACAGGTCGATCTTTTGGTGCAACGGCAACCGCTACTTGTAACATCTTCCTAGTAATATTTGACTTTCTCTGATATGCTTTATGTTTAAAACCTTGCTTTCTAGATCTTAATCTTTAATGGACTCTTTCCCAGTGGTTCCAATCTGGGTCTGTTGTATCTCCCTATTCAGTTCTGGTGCTCCTCCTGCCTCTCCTCAATTGATAACTACGAAAAGACTATTTTGATTTCCAATTCCTGTCAACTTGGTTCTCAATTCATCTCTGCAAGGATTTTGGTGGTATTGGATATTTCCAATTTTCTTCCTAGCAACAACTTTTCTGATTGCGGAAACTTATAGATGCACTTTGTTATTCCTAACCGGTTACTGAGAGGGGGGGGCAGGGGTGAATCAGCAAACACAATTTCTATTCCAATTAAACCTTATATATATATTCTTTGAGAATTAATCAGAATATAATCAATCACTCATAAATAGAAATAGAAATACATAGGTCAACACAGCATATATACGTGGAAACCCTCGGTTAGAAAGAGAAAACCACGGTGGGACAGAACCCACAACTTTACTACTGTAGTAATAAAGGTGCCCTGTGAAGAGCTTACAAAGCACTTGTAAGAGTGCTACCCGGTTAAGGGATTTGATAGAATACTTGTTAAGATCTTGACCCTGTTAGGAGACACCTTGCAAAAGGACTTTCAACACCAATTAAGATGCTACCCAGTTAAGGGATTTATACAACGAACCTATTAGGGTTCACCCTGATAGAGGGATTTGAATATGCTTTAACAATGTAAAAGCAATGATCTGAATTGACACTTTTTGTCTGATTAGATCATACCTGTTAACCTTTCAGCTTTGCTTGGCTGTTAAACCTCTCTACCTTTCACCTCTTGTGACCGTAGCTTCTCTCAGAAGATATCTCTCTCCTGCTCTGTATATTCAACAACACCTCTTGTGTACCCCGTCACTTGTATTTATAAGACATTAATCTTATTAAAGAATACTTCTCACAGTTCCGCCAAGCTGTAAACTCGCCCATAACTCATGCATGCAAAGAACTTGCAAAATGATCTCGAGTCTACCTTGAAACATCCGCGTAGAAATAAAGCTAACTCCAGTTTAAAAAGCTAACTCCAATTCTAACTGTGAATACTTTGTATAATCCGGTTTTAACTGAATCAGCTCCGCATAATCCAGTTCAGATTATCATGCAGTCGACCGGTATCAATCTTGTACCCGGTTGTTCATACATCCCCTATATGTTTTTATAAGACCGATTGTTGTCACTCTGTTTGGTCTACCAGTACATATACTCTGTTTGGTCTACTGGTTTACCGGTGGGATTGATGTTTGCTTTTAACTTATCCAATGACAACTTAAATATGCCAACACACTTATCGACAATAAAAACAACTTATCATGATAAGTTCTAGGTGGCGATGAACTGCCACACTTTATCGCCGATAAGTCGGTGATAAGTTGACAATTTTTTGCCAACTTATCAACGATTTATCATAAATAAGTGCTTTAAATATCGGCTGCACCTGCATACTTAGTTTTGACGTCAAAACAAAAGACCATTTTGCATTTGTGACTTGTATTTTGTTGTCTGGACCAAAATAAAAACCTTCCAAGGTTTTGAAAGGTGATTTGCAAGGATTTAGATCAATTTTTATAGGATTTTAAGAGGTTTTTGAAGCAAATTTAGATTCATAGGTAAGTTCTTAAATTTATTTTTCTATTTTTTTAAAAATCATTTTATCTTCTCTTTGTTGCATCTAGGTTTATAGAAACCAATTTTTAACAATTTTTTCAGATTTTTCATTGTTTTCTCAAGAATCTTATCTTTTTGTAAAATTTTCAAACCTTAACACTTTTTTTTTTTTAAAGTTTCAACTATGTTTAAAATTAGTTAAACTAATTTAGTTTGTTTGCTAATTTTTTTATTAAAATATAATATATTAATTTGTGGTTTCAATTTATATGTGAAGGTTGAAATTTGACTGAAATGGCAAATAGAGATTCTTTCACAACTGGGTCAGCTTCAGGGTCTGCGAGTTCCTCAGTAGACCCATGCTCATCTAGATATGTAGGCACGCGTCCTAAAGGGGCTAGAGATGTAGCTTGGAAGTATCCCTTTGAAGGACCCAAAGCTAATTTTGTAATTTGCATAAAGTGTGAAAAATTAATTAGTAGAGGCATATCCCGCTTGAAATACCACCTTGTAGGCATCATAAAGCATGATACGAGGATTTGTGAGAAAACCACAAAAAAAATAAAAAGAGAAATGAATGCCTTGCTCGCTGCCCAAGAAAAGAAAAAATTGCAAAGGGAAATGACAAAACTAGCTATGAGGGCAGCCATTGCCAAATATCAAGGTGTTTCACTCGACCTTGAAGAAGAAGAATCAACACTTGCAGATGTAGTGGGCTCTCTTTGTGCCCCACGTATCCGCAAATCCAGCATTTCCCTCTACCACCACTTCTTCTACTTCTAGTAGAGCACTACCAACAGTACTGCAGTCGTCTTCTATAGATAGATGTTTTGTGCACAAAACACACCTCGAGCACAGTCATCATTGGAGGGTATTGGGTGGAATAGGGATGTGCATCGGCAAGTAGACATTACTTGTGTCGATATATGGGACTTCAACAACATCCCCTTCAATGTTACAGAAAATCCATATTCACTGAATTTTGTTACCGCAATTACTATGGTGGGAAAAGGCTACAAGGCGCCTTCTTGTGTAGACTTGAGTGGGAGGTTAATTCACTTGTTTTAATTTTTAAACGTTTTTAGTTTTGAATCTTAATAGCTTATGTTGAGTTTTGATTTTTTGAGTGTAGACTTAATTTATGTTCATTTTTATTTATGGTAATTACTTGTTTTTTTTAATGTAAGTTATTTTTTTAATCAAAACTGTGTACTTAATAGTAATTTTACTTCATACTTGTAGGTTTCTTATAGATGCAGTTTCTAGGTCAAAAGATATGGTGGAAGAGCAAGAAACACAATGGAAACAATGTGGTTGCACCATTCTTTCAAATGGATGGACGAATGGCAAAATCCACACCATCATTATTTTTTTGGTTTCTTGCAAGGATGATGTGGTCTTTCTGATATCTGTGGATGCCTCCAATAAGGTGAATTAATGAAGAATTTTAATGACGTCCACGAGACCATTGGTCTAAGAGACCACGAGTCATAGCCTTAAACTAACTCTATCTTCCTTTCCAGATCTGATCTCCTGCTATGCATTTTGACAATCAAACTAGTAGTCTGCCTCATCTTATCTTCCTCAAATAAACTATGCATGCTTGTGCCAACCTCCAAGATGACCCTGTAATGGGCCCAAATGTCTTCATATGTCATGCACTCAATGAGAAAGTGTCATTCAGTCTCAACCGCACCTTTTTCGCAGAACCTGCAGATTCTCTCCTCCCACTATTCTTTGGGCCTTTTCCATCTACCCGCCTCACATCTAAGATGATGAGAACCGGTCCTCAGCTGAGCCACTAACACCCTAGCCTTACCTTTAATATCTGAGCCTAGGTAAGGTTGATCCCCATGCCCTGGGGAAGGGTTGAACACTTCGATATAATGTATCTTTTTCCGACCCATGTTATGAGACCACATGATAGTTTGAAATTTTCCCATGACAAACTTTTTTATTTCCACATTGGTAGAAGGACAATCTTGCAACTTGATGCTCCACGTGCTCAACCATTTTATGTTTTGTTTCATCCAAGTCTTCTTCCTGGGAGCCAAACCATCTTTCATTGCGATTTTGGGCCAACGTTAGTTATCCATGTTTTCAAGTTTCTTTAAATAGCTTATTAACTGAGTTATCGTTGCCGCCTCCAACGGGTACATACCGCCTTCCGCTAATAGGATTTCATATGGCACTGAGGTCTTGACTTTGATGTTGTTGGTAATTAAGTGTTTCTGGATCCTCTCTATCTCCACCCGCACTTTGTCATGCTGCCCCCCCAAACTTCACATCCGTAAAGAACGACCAGCATGACTAGCAGACCAAAGAGAGTTTTCTTGGTCTTTCGATCCCAAGCTCGGCCTTTCTACATCTATTTTGTAAAAGGTAGGACGCCTTCCATCCTCCCCTTATCCTTTTTGCTCTAAAGTCTCCCAGTTGAGCCTATAATGGAAGTCAATCCCCAAATATTTGTATTCTTTCACAATTTCTAATGGGCTGCCTTCGAAAAGAAAGTCCATATGTTTCTCCTTTCTTTTCAAAGAAAAAATCACAATTTTAGTCTTGGTAATGTTCACCTGCATCCCCACTTCCTAACAAAATCGCTCGAAAGCCTCGAAATGATCTCTTAATCCCTGAGTTGTTTTTGATATTAAGATGAGATAGTTGGCATATAAAAGAAGCTTCACCACATAACCAGCTAATTGGACCCCTTCACCATCAATTTTGTCTAACCATTATTCAAGTTTATCAATATATAAGCCAAATAAAGTGGGGGATAACGGGCACCCTTGCTTCACACCAATGTCACTACCAAAACACTCGGGCATTCCCTCTTTAGTTATGATTTTGGCACTAACTCTCTCATAAAGTCTATGTATTGCTGCTCTATGCACATCCGGAATGCCTAATTCTTCCATTCCACCCCATAACTTATCGCTAGGTACCGTAACAAATGTTTTCTTAAAGTCTACAAAACAGCAATACGCTTCTCCCCCCTAGCTGTCCCAAATTTTCTCTATTAGATGCCTAAGAGTAACACAATGATCAGTAGTAGAATGTCTAGATCTAAAACCCACTTGCCCTTTTGCTCTTTTTCCTTCTCCTTCTGCCCAACTGTTGATTCTGCTACTGAAACTTTGGCTATAATGTTAGAGAAAGTTGTAATGGAGGTGGGAATTGATAATGTGGTTCAAATCATAACGGATAATGCAGCAGCATGTAAGATCCTCGAAGACAAATATAGTACACTTTTTTGGACTCCTTGTGTAGTGCATGTCCTTAACCTTCTTTTGCAAGACATAGGAAAACTTGATTGGATGAAACCAGTTGTAGAGGATGTAAGAAAGATCACAAAATACATCTACAATCATTCTTGGGTTCTCGCTTGATGAGAGAACACACCCAAGGGAAGGAGTTGGTAAGAGCAAGAGTCACAAATTCACAATCCCAGTACCTCTTTGTGCAAATTGGTTGTTGAAGACCATAGATGCAACACTTTCTCCATCAGACTTCTTCAAATAACTTGAGTCTAGCCATGCTTGACTCACAAACATTTGCTTCAAAGAAGTAAGACTAGTCTAACCATGCTTGGCTCACAAATATTTGCTTCAAAGAAGTCAAAGAAGTAAGAGTTAGTCTAGCCATGCTTGACTCACAAATATTTTCTTCAAAGAAGTCAAAGAAGTAAGAGTCCTTACTTCTTTGACTTCTTTGAAGAAAATATTTGTGAGTCAAGCATGGCTAGACTCAAGTTATTTGAAGTTTGATGGAGAAAGTGTTGCATCTATGGTCTTCGACAACCAATTTGCACAAAGAGCTATAGGGATGGTGAAGGTAACTTGGAAACTTCAAAACTTGAATATTTAATTTTTTTGTATTCAAGTCTTTCATTATTAATTTGTAACTTTAATGATTAATCTTTTTGTGTTTTTCAATTGTAGGTGTCAGAGCCCTTGGTTAGAGTTCTCCGCTTTATCGATGGGGATCAAACCCCAAATGGATATCTCTATGAGGCCATAGATAGGGCCAAGGAGGCTATCAAATTTTTTTACAAAGGGGACATCCTCAAATTTGACCCCATATAAGAAATTATTGATAAGTGGAACAATCAGCTCAACCAACCCTGCAACATGAATGGGTTGGTGGAGCTGATTGTTCCACCTCCTATCAATAATTTCCCATATAGGGTCAAATTTGATAATGATTAATCTTTTTGCGCTTTTCAATTGTAGGTGCCAGAGCCCTTGGTTAGAGTTCTCCACTTTGTTGATAGGGATCAAACCCCAAATGGATATCTCTATGAGGCCATGGATGGGGCCAAGGAGGCTATCAAATTTTTTTGCAAAGAGGAGATCCTCAAATTTGACCCCATATGGGAAATTATTGATAGGTGGAACAATCAACTCCACCAACCCATTCATGTTGCAAGGTACTTCCTCAACCCTCATTTTCGCTTCTCACCATCCTACTTGGATCCCAAAGGAGAGTCACAAGGTTTGCAATGATTTTCTTAATGTTGCAAAGTACTCTTACTTCTTTGACTTCTTTGAAGCAAATATTTATGAGTCAATCATGATTAGACTCAAGTTATTTGAAGAATTCTGATGGAGAAAGTGTTGCATCTATGGTCTTCAACAACCAATTTGCACAAAGAGCTATAGGGATTGTGAAGGTAGCTTGGAAACTTCAAAACTTGAATATTTAATTTTTTTGTATTCAAGTCTTTCATTATTAATTTGTAACTTTAATGATTAATCTTTTTGTGCTTTTCAATTGTAGTTGTAAGAGCCCTTGGTTAGAGTTATCTGCTTCGTCAATAGGGATCAAACCCCAAAGGGATATCTCTATGAGGCCATCGATAGGGCCAAGGAGGCTATCAAAATTTTTTACAAAGGGGAGATACTCAAATTTGACCCCATTATGGGAAATTAATGATAGGAGGTGGAACAATCAGCTCCACCAACCCATTCATGTTGCAGCGTAATTCCTCAACCCTCATTTTCGCTTCTCACCATCCTACTTGGATCCCAATGGAGAGGTCATGGAGGGCCTCATGCAGAGGATGATACCCGAGGTTGAGGTGAGAGGCCTCATTTATTCCAAGTTGAACATGTATGAGAATGAAAGGGGCAAGTTATTCTCTTCAGACATGGCAAAGAGAGGAAGAAACACTTAAACCCCGGGTATAATATATGGAATTTTGGAGTCTTTTACAGGCATGATAAGTAGATAAAAATTAAAATATGTTTTCACCTTGTTTTAGACTTGCCCTCCAAATCTTATCCCAATTTTGTAAGCTCATCCAATTGTGACGGCAATTGGAGCTTGTTCGAGGCCATCCACACAAAGTAGAGGAACAACTTAGCGCAAAAACGCATCAATGGCCTTGTCTTTGTGCAATATAACCTTAGGTTGCGCACAAGGAAGGTAGAGAAAACACCAGTTGGTCCACTTGATTTGGATGACATAGATCCTTATTGTGATTGGACATCACAGGAGTAGCCTCCATTGTTTACAGAGGATTAGATCTATGATTTGGAGAGGCGGGCTATGGAGGAGGGTGGATTCGTAGTGGGATTGAATGACATTGAGGAGGATGAGGAGGTTGAGGATGATGAGGAGTCATTGCCAGAGCCAACACCATCTACATCCAGGATGGAGGTCAAGTCACAACAAATTGTGTAGAGGGAGGAGGCACAGCCATAGCGGACTTTTAGGACTAGACCCCCTAACCCTCCCATAGTTTTGACTAGAGCTAGTGGGAAGGGGAAGAGGACAATGTAGACTATTTTGATGTTGTACTTGTATTTACTTATGGTTTTACAAAGACAATTTGCTATTTTAATTTTGCTTTAGACTATTAGGCTACTAGCCATCAACATTCCACATGGGGATGCCATTTTGTACCCCATTTGCATTTAAATAAATCTAAACTCATCTTGTTTCTTTTGTTTACTCATTTACTGACTCATTAGATGCATCTCCTCATTGCATTTTGCAAAAGAAGTGCATTTCTAATTAAATTTAAGCAATTTTTTAAGTTACTGATTTTTTTTGCCGAGTAATCACCAATATTTTGCGATTTTTTTTGGCCCTTGGCAATATGTTGCCGATAACAATATTTTCAACTATGGGCCGAAAAGCTCCACCAAAGAACCAAAAACAAAAACTTATCACACTAAGAAGTTATTGATACTAAGAAACAAAGCCAACCAACCATCTTACTATAAAATTATAAATAGATGTCCTCTCCAAGAATCTTGAAGAACACACCAAAAGTCGGAAATCACTACAGAAAGTGGCATAAGCATCCTCAAAACTAGCTGAGCTCACAAGCAACACCAAATTACCCCTTGAACAAGACGGACACTCACCGAGAAGAGCAAAGCCAACTACAATAGTAGAGAGCCCTAAAATGGATACATTACATAATATTTGATGTCAATCTTCATGATCACATTTGGCATGAAGTCCTCAGAAAATAATATGGTTCCTTATTTGGAGTTTGGGATAATTGTCCAAACAATCAAATTTGTCAATTACAACCCAAGTTGTCTGCAATAGAATCTATTCGCACTTGGTTTTTCTCTAACTCTTCTCTAACACGTTCACATAGTACAATGTCATATAGGTACCTGAAGAATTAAGTTCATATTCTCTTTGTTTATAGTCTCAATTGGCTCTTGGATTGGATGTGTTAGTATTTTCCAGATTCATCTAGGAATGATCAAACTATAGAGGTTTTCCAAACACTAAGCACAAGATAAAATATAATATACACAAGCAAGGAGAGATAGTACTCGGATTTAGGTTCTAAATTGGTCTTCAAGTCAGTGCCTTCAATCTCTTCAAGATGAAAGTGTCAGGTCAGCCCACTTAGGGCTTCTACAGTACCACCAATCTGATCTTTGCTTTGACTTTAAATCAGACTGTTATTGCCTTGAGATTTGTTCCAGAATTCGCACCTAGATGTGCTGCAATTAGGGTAGAGAAATAGTTGCACCTCAAACTCTGATTTGTTGTTCCACAATGGTGAGTTTGCTGCTCAACAATGGTGAATTCGCTGCCTCCTAAAATAATCTCTGCTACAATCGCTGCTACCTTCACAAATTCTCTACTGCCTTCCAAATTCGCTGCTGCCTTCAAATTCGTAATTTCAAGTTTTGAGGAGAGAAGACACATTATGTTTTTGGTGCTTCTCTCCCTTGAAATCAAACACCTTATATATGTGGCGAATCTAGCAACAAGGGGCCGACTTGGACTTATAAAGTCTAATCAATTATTAAAGCCAAGGGGCCGACCTTGGGCCCTCAAATAATTCAACCACTATATATATATCGATTTGATGATAAACAATGAATAATAAATATTGCCAATATTTATTATTATTATTTATCATATCAATTCATTGCTCAAGCAAAGTATTTTTGCCGTAAAGGTCATAATATTAACACTCCCTCTTGGACTTGAGGAAAAGATCAACCCAATGATCGCCCTCTATCATCCTTGATAGAGATGCTAAAAACATAAACAACATGCATTCCATATCCAATAGAATCATAGATCTCATATCTATGATAGGTAGAACGCATATGTTCTTACACCATTTTCAACCATAGATTTCATATCCATATGAAAATCATGGTAACAAGATGTTTGCCAACCGGATGTGGATTTCCTAAATCCACGAGTCTCCGTGACTCAAAAACATAACAAAAATGGATTCTTAATCCAAAGATGTCATAGATCTCTCATCTATGATAGTAGATCTCTATCTACAAGATATAATGAGAACACAAAGGTTCTTTATAAACCATACATCTCATATTCATATGAGAAACATCATATCATATGATGCCTACCATCCAAATGTGGATCTCCTAGATCCTCTGGTCTTCAAGAATATCAGTCTGTGATATTCATGATAACATCACGTCCATGATGCTTATCAACCATAAGTGATATCAAGTCCATGATATCAGATATTTCTACTTAATTTGTGAATTTCCTAAATCCACTAGTCACCTTGACTTTTTTGAATATCAAGTCCATGATATTCATGGTATCATCAAATCCATGATATATACCAACCAATATGTGGATAACTAAATCCACGAGTCACCAAGACTCAAGAAATGTCAAGTCCATGACATCATACCAACATCAAGTCCATGATGTTAAGAGCATTGGTCTAACGAATATCAAGTCCATGATATTCACCAAGTGCTTGGTGTAATGGCCTATCGACATCAAGTCCATGATGTCCACCAATTACTCAAATGTGGATCCCTAATCCACGAGATATCAAATCCATGATATCCTTGAGTCTTGCTCTAACGAATATCAAATCCATGATATTCACCAAGTACTCAGAGCAATGGTCTCCAGACATCATATCCATGATGTCCAGCATATGCTAAGAATTGGATCCCTGATCCACCAGATATCAAATTAATGATATCCTCGAGCATAGGCCTAACGAATATGTAAAGAGCCCAATTGGCTCAATATCTTAACTTATAGGATTCTTCCAAAATTACCAATTTCTCATGAACAATCCTTTGAAATCTCAAATGTATATTTTGTATTTTCCACCACATATATAAACAATTAAACTAACTATCAAATTAATAAAAGAAAATCTGAATTTGAACAATTAACCTCAACCAATTCTTACTTCAAACATTTATAAAATAAACTAGCACCTTTTTAAGAAAAAACGGTCGCTGTAGATGAATTACAACAGTGGGAAAGAAATGCCAACATCCAACGTCATTCCCTATGAGCCCAAGACTCTTGTTATGCTGCTGCGTTAGCTGCAAATCATAGGGCTCAGCTCTTGATGACTGAATGCCCCCAATAATAGCTCGAAACTCCAATCAACCACACTTTCCTTGGTTGTGTATGGCCCCCTCATAAAGACGTACGAATATGAATGAATTTCGTACGATATTGAATGAACATTGCTCAAACCTGTACCTATGTTGCAATCAGTCCACAGTTCATTGGCATTGCCCGCCAACTCAAAGTGTACAGCCCTGTGAAATCTATGTTTTCAGCCAAGACGTTTCAAACCCTTTCTTCACCAAATATGATTTCTTCCTTCAGCAAAATAAATTGATAATATCACAACCCCAGTATACATCAGCACTAAATTTGTATTTTCTCCAATAAAAATCAGAATGTAGTTCTCAGAATTCAGAAGCAAAATTCATCATCAATCAGTGATGATTCAAATTGCAGAAAGAGGAATCAGTCTTCAAAACCCTAGCCATTTCTCACAGCCAAAAAGCTTCATAAATTTTATCAAATCAACAATGAATGATTTTCCTTTCACAAAGCATTGCTTTTATAATTCAAAAGTGTCTTCTCTCACACACTTTTCACTTGAAACACTTTTTATACTTAGGCACATATTGAATAATATAATTTATTAATTCATTTGGCTCCAAAAAAAGTTTTTTCACCAATATCATGAAATTATGACACGATGTTTCTTGTGCCCAAGATTTAAAACTTTTCATCCTGGTTCGAACGAGCTATAACACTAAGGTATCCAGCATATAATACCAACAAAAATGGCAACCTTAGCAAATTTAATTAAATAATAATAATAAACCACCCATCTTGCGAAAACAACTGAAGAAGCATCTGAATCGAAATCTATTTGCACAGGATTGATCCAGATGATGAAAGATGATGAATGAACTTGACGGGGTGACTTACTAAAAATAGACGTTGTCTCCAAGATTCTTGGCGCCCAAACCGGAAGCCAGAAATGAAAACCGAGAGCATCATTCAACTCCTCTAACTCATCTGAGCTCATCGGAACTATCGATTGACTTACTACAAATAGTAAGTTCACACCAAAGACCCTCTAAACACCT
Organism: Chamaecyparis obtusa; assembly: GCA_027943335.1. NCBI lineage: Eukaryota > Viridiplantae > Streptophyta > Pinopsida > Cupressales > Cupressaceae > Chamaecyparis > Chamaecyparis obtusa. The sequence continues at coordinate 1,323,616 of BSBK01001175.1, read as the reverse complement.
CGCCAGACCACAAGGATCACAATAATGACCTGGCACCATCAGATCAATGACCTGCAAAAAATGGGGACATTACAGTCCTCCCTCCCCAAGATTGCTTGTTCCCAAGCAATCACTAGAACAAGAACATCACAATCCACCTGGATCCCACAGAAAAGAATATACCATGCCACTGACATCGACTGTAGGCTCCTGTAACATCACCCAAAATACAAATTGGATAAATCTGTAAAGAGACCCAAAACAACCACTCACCCAAACTCCTGTACTGAATTTGTCCCTGCCCGGATCCCGAAAGAAGTGAACTTCAAGATCATCAAAAACCAAGATGTATGGGAGACTCAGATCCCATACACACTGAACTCCCCCTGTGCTCCCAACTGACCTGTACTGAGTGTGTAGACCATTTGCCCAACAGTGATGAATACACCTGAACAAAGCTGTACCAAGACCTGGATATCCACACACTGCATAATCTTTGTAGTCACCATAACTCTGCAAGTCACCTGCTACTGACTTGCAGCCAAAACTCCCATCAACTACTGATGGCGAGAACCCATCCCATAATGGATGATAAGGACTAGGAGCCAAACTACCCTTGCGAGAGATGAAATCTTCTACCTGTGGGTCAAAAAACAAATGATGAACATGCCCCACAGTATACAACTGGTCGGAAACCCCAATCTCTGTCAATAGCTCATCATTACCAAACTGGGGTTCATGAGATAGCTCCAATCTCTGACTCTGCATAACTGTAGGCTAGGTAGGCCCCTGAGCAACTCTCTCAACAAACCCAGCCTCGAAATCCCTGTGGGGAAGCATTGTAGATAGAGTCTCCACAATCCTCCCTACTAACCTTCGGATAGCACAAGAGCCTCAGATGAGAGTACCCTCAGACACTATATGAATTCTGTCGCACATTTGCACTCTCAAGTAAATACTCCATAAATGACTTGGTGCAGTAGAAATTATACGTGGAAGCATCAACTTGCTCCTTCGCAATCCACAGCTGATCCCTCTGAAAATGTGGCACAGCCAACTATCCCATGCTATCAGCTATGTGAGATGATGAAATAGATTCACTCCCAGCTAAGGGAAGCAAATCAACCTAAGAGCTCGACTCCACTGGTACTCCTACCTCATCCGAACCAACAACTCCCATATCCTGAACATGCGTGTCTGCCACATCATCATGTTCCTCATCACCACCCGTAAGAGCAAACTCACCACCAACCACCTCAATGTGCAATCGAACTGGGTCTGGGGTTGGTGTGCACCGCAAATGCTCCAACTCCACGGTCACCTCCTCTAACTAGATCTGTGACTCCTGAAGGGCCCGTTGACTGTCCTCTAAAACCTTAGTAGTCGTTGTGAGCTCCTGGGTAAGCTCAGTCACCTCCTCCTCTCTGTCCATCAGTGCCTCATAAGCTATACTCCCCCACTCCACCAGGTGATCTCGATCGGCTACCATCTATAAGTAGTTATGTCTCAAACTCTTGACAGCCTCATGCAAAGTATGAATCTCTGTCAATGAGAGGTAACCACCACTAGCCTTATCTATCATAGGAGCACCCCAACCATAAACAACCAACAACTGACGAGCGGTATCAAAATGCTCGAGAGTAGAAGTAATATCTCTCTCATCAACTCGCAACTGGCTAGTCACATGATGACTCTGCACAACCGGCCTCCTACGAACAACCTCAAACACACTGTCTACACTATGAGAGGAAGCTATATCCAACAAACTCCCTCAAGATCACCGTCTCTCTGTGTACTTTCATTTGAGTACACATCAACAAACTGAGTACAGGCATCGGACACATCCTCATCTAACCCCGAGGAAGCTGCTGCTAAATCTGGCTCAACACAATCTCCAACTACCTCATCCTTTGCAACCGTCTAATAGTCCAGATCCTGAGACACATCCTCATGAGTTACCGATGAAGTAACCCCGTCTCTAAAAGTGGAAGCCTTGGCTGTAACAAACTCCTGCCACTCATAAGCTTCCCTGTCCTCATCTGTGAGTCCCTGTAACACAGAATCCTGGAACCCATCATCACCATATGACAACGTTGAATCTACACCCAAAGTCAAATATAGAAAGCTAGAAACACTACAGCGCTCATCATCCTCGCTCTCAGCATCGGAGATATCTGCAATGCTAGTGTCCACATCATCTATCTGCATCTCCTCTACTAACTCTAGCTGCAAAGACGACTCAATGTCGTCATGTGAATCAACTATACAGTGGCATGAAACTACGTCGCCCAAATCAACTACAACACTCTCATCCTGAGTGTCATCACCAGAAAGCTCCATGCACACATCCTCAACACAGGAAGAAACCACTGTCTCCTGTACTGATCCCACACTGCGACTGCTATCATAAATCTCTGAGCTGTCAGAGCTCATACGCTCCTCCCAGTCATCACCCAACATCTCACATGGGGTGTCATCTCCAATGCAACTCACAACATCCTCAAAAGTGTCATCAAATGTGTCTATACTATCAGCTCCCACATCTCCTGCTGAAATCTCATCTGTGGACACGTGTCTCTGTGCACATGACTCAACGTCAAGCTGTGCACCAATAATGTTGGACCACAAACTGTCATCAACTGACCCCGTTGTAATGCCCTAATCACCAACCTCACCACTGGGAGACTCTGTACATGCCTCAATGCCATCTGAGGAAGCAACTGCCTCCTGAACTGGAGCAACGCTACTACAGCTGACATAAACATCTCCAATAATAACTCCCTCCATGAAAGAGTCTGAACACTCAGTGATAGCTGCAACATCAGCTGACTCTGTACAATCCGTAGTGACTGATCTGGGAGCCTCAACCTGGTGATGCTCAGCGCTGTTGTCAACCAATGGCACTGAAACATCCACTAGCTCCTGTGCAATAAATCCATCACCACCATTGTAGATGGAAATAGCAGGTGTTGAACTAGATGTAGGAACATCAGCATCATGGACTACTGTAGGAGAAAACTCCAGCCTTCTCCCCTGCAAACTCGATGTCAGCCTTCTAAAGGCAGAGACCATATATCTCGCTGCCCTGTCTACTGTAACTAGATCCGACAAACTCTCTGCCAATCTCTGCTGATGCAGTCTAAGTCTCTCCATGCTTTCTACTAAAGCATTTAATTTCTCTCTATTTCCCTTACTGCTATGACGACTTCTAGAACTAGATCTCCTGTATTTATCCATAGCAAGGAAAAATAGAAGTGCTGGTCACTTTTAAAATACTTCAGAAAATAAATGAATCCAGACCCCACAGGATGGCAGGAAAAATGCTCTAATACCACTATAAAGAGCCCAACTGGCTCAATATCTTAACTTATAGGATTCTTCCAAAATTACCAATTTCTCATGAACAATACTTTGAAAACTCAAATGTATATTTTGTATTTTCCACCACATATATAAACAATTAAACTAACTATCAAATTAATGAAAGAAAATCTGAATTTGAGCAATTAACCTCAACCCATTCTTACTTCAAACATTTATAAAATAAACTAGCACCTTTTTAAGAAAAAACGACAGTTGTAGATGAATTACGGCTGTGGGAAAGAAATGCCAACATCCAGCGTCATTCCCTATGAACCCAAGACTCTTGTTCATGCTGCCGCGTTAGCTGCAAATCATAGGGCTCAACTCTTGATGACTGAATGCCCCCAATAACAGCTCGAAACTCCAATCAACCACACTTTCCTTGGCTGTGTACGGCCCCCTCGTAAAGACGTACAGATATGAATGAATTCTGTACGATATTGAATGAACATTGCTCAAACCTGTACCTATGCTGCAATCAGTCCATAGTTCATTGGCATTGCCCGCCAACTCAAAGTGTACAGCCCTATGAAGTCCACGTTTCCAGCCAAGAAGTTTCAAACCCTTTCTTCACCAAATACGATTTCTTCCTGTAACTCTTCAGCAAAATAAATTGATAATATCACAACCCTAGTATACATCAGCACTAAATTTGTATTTTCTCCAATAAAAATCAGAATGTAGTTCTCAAAATTCAGAAGCAAAATTCATCATCAATCAGTGATGATTCAAATTGCAGAAAGAGGAATCAGTCTTCAAAACCCTAGCCATTTCTCACAGCCAAGAAGCTTCATAAATTTTATCAAATCAACAATGAATGATTTTCCTTTCATAAAGCATTGCTTTTATAATTCAAAAGTGTCTTCTCTCACACACTTTTCACTTAAAACACTTTTTATACTTAGGCACATATTGAATAATATAATTTATTAATTCATTTGGCTCCAAAAAAAGCCTTTTCACCAATATCATGAAATTATGACACGCAAGGTCCCTGTTTCTTGTGCCCAAGATTTAAAACTTTTCATCCTAGTTCCAACGAGCTCTAACACTAAGGTATCCAACATATAATACCAACAAAAATGGCAACCTTAGCAAATTTAATTAAATAATAATAATAAACCACTCGTCTTGCGAAAACAACTGAAGAAGCGTCTAAATCGAAATTTGTTTGCACAGGATTGATCCAGATGATGAAAGATGATGAATGAACTTGACGGGGTGACTTACTAAAAATAAGACGCTCTCTCCAAGATTCTTGGAGCCCAAACCGGAAGCCAGAAATCAAAACCGAGAGCATCATTCAACTCCTCTAACTCATCTAAGCTCATCAGAACTATCGATTGACTTACTATAAATAGTAAGTTCACACCAAAGACCCTCTAAACACCTCGCCAGACCACGAAGATCACAATAATGACCTAGCACCATCAAATCAATGACCTGCAAAAAATGGGGACATTACAGAATATCAAATCCATGATATTCACCAAGTACTCGGAGCAATGGCCTCTAGACATCAAATCCATGATGTCCACCATATGCTAAGAAGTGGATCCCTGATCCACTAGATATCAAATTAATGATATCCTCGAGCATTGGCCTAACGAATATCAAATCGATGATATTCACCAAATGCTCAGAGTAAGAATATCAAGTCCATGATATTCTCCAAGTATCCAATTCATAAGAAACAACTTAGCCATACGCATAGATGTAATCAAATGAATCAAACACAACCAAATGTATCTCATAATCAAAACATCATCTCATGAATCCACATAAGTATAAGAGTAACCAATATGATCACAAGATTCAAGTTAAATAAAAAGTTCACACATAGAACCATATGAATATAGACTCAGCTATGAAAGACAGTATGATCCATTCATACACAATAGTTAAAGTATGCTTCGCAAGCTAAAGCATACAAATGACGTATGCCCCATACAATCATATTAAGTAGTCAATATCCAAATGCAGTTCTCTCATAGAACCAACATAATTTATCCAGCATCTATAGACAAGCATGAGAGTAATCACATAAGTGATCACAGCAAGATGCAATAGTTTTATCTAAAACATATGTCCACAAAATATCCTCCCAGGCATACAACAACATTATCTCTAAGTTTCATAATGTATGTTCCCAAAAAAATATGCCAATTGTACAATGTAACATATGACATGTAACATGTGCCAATTAATTAATAATGTATGCACCCATGCATCAAACACTTAATCTAACAATCAACTGTGAATGTTCCCAGAATAGTGTTAGATATAACATATGTCAAAGTAAAGTATGTACCCACATAACAGAAATATATGTCAATGTAAATGTAAGGTATACTCCTCATACATGATATAAGCATAACAGATGCTAATGTAGTGTATGTTCCATATGCCATCCTGAAGTATGCATCCATTCATGCATAATGTACATAATGAGATGTCAGTTACGACAATCAGCTAAAACATATAATCAGTTATGCTAATAAGACATTCCTAACCAATTGATCCAATCAGCTATGTGATCATCTATCAAAACTAACCAGTTATGATGATCAAGCCAAAGAGATATAATCCTACCCATACATATGATCAACAAGACATAAGGAGTTCACAACACAAAATTAAGTGAGCCCATAGTTGAACTCCCTCTTAAACCATATGCCTATAAATAAGTTACCCAGGGTATATGATACTCAAGGAGTTTACTCCCTTTGGATGATCCTATCTCCACCCTCTAACAAGGTTAAAACTCCCTCAACCAGTAAAGGAAGGATAAAGCCAATAAGATCTTGTGATCCTGAATCCATATATACATAGCCAATGTATGCTTCCCGTACTATATGACAAGTATGTTGCCATTCATACATGAATAGGCCAATAAGGTAGTAGGCTGCAGTTCTCTCAAGCATAACTCACACAACAGCTAGTATAATGTACACCAAATGGATAGATAGCTATGTAAGTTGTCACAGCTGCATATAGAAAAAACTCCCTCTCAATATGCAGTAAATACATACCAGATTAAATTAATCAATGCTGATGTAAAACACAACCCGATGCTGTCAATGTACCGAAGTACTTCCTTCTTATAGACACTCAATGATAGTTAATTGGTTATGTCTCCATAATGTAAAATATGTTAAGGCAACATAAAGTGTGCTTTCACACATAAATGTGATATATGAAGCAATTATCCAGCTATACCAAACATAATGTCTCAACTATATGTCATATATAGACTCAGCCATAACAGTGAAGAAGGGTATGCTAACATAAGCCAAGTGTTATGCAAAGGAAATGTGACCACACATAGAGGTAAAAGCCAAGAAGTTTCCTACATAGAAACATATACCAATGATCCAATCAATACTATGCTGTTAAGCTAAGTCAATCCAATAGGGAATTATCTTACTTCTTCTAAATCATACATGTCATGCACTTAACTCAAGATGATCTACTCCCTCTAGATCAATAAGGAAAGATAATTTTAAAAAAATGTAAGAATCTTGAGTTCTACCCATATCTTCCTAGCCAGTGATAATTAATAAGATTTCCCATAGAGGCAACCAATTGTAAATTAAAACCTTTATTACAATTTTTGACCAAACCCTAGTTGCCATAAAGTTTCTTAGTTTTGAAAGAGTTTGTACTCCTAAATCTGAAAAGATCTTTACTCAACCTAAGCTCTGATACCATGTTAGTATTTTCCAGATTCATCTAGGAATGATCAAATTATAGAGGTCTTCCAAACACTAAGCACAAGATAAAATATAATATACACAAGCAAGGAGAGATAGTACTCGGATTTAGGTTCTAAATTGGTCTTCAAGTCAGTGCCATTAATCTCTTCAAGATGAAAGTGTCAGGTCAGCCCACTTAGGGCTTCTACAGTACCACCAATCTGATCTTTGCTTTGACTTTAAATCAGACTGTTATTGCCTTGAGATTTGTTCCAGAATTCACACCTAGATGTGCTGCTATAAGGGCAGAGAAATAGCTGCACCTTAGACTGTGATTTGCTGTTCCACAATGGTGAGTTCGCTGCTCAATAATGGTGAATTCGCTGCCTCCTAAAATAATCGCTGCTGCCTTCATAAATTCGCTATTGCCTTCCAAATTCGCTGCTGCCTTCAAATTCGTAATTTCAAGTTTTGAGGAGAGAAGACACATTATGTTTTTGGTGCTTCTCTCCCTTGAAATCAAACACCTTATATATGTGGTAAATCTAGCAACAAGGGGCCGACTTGGACTTATAAAGTCTAATCAATTATTAAAGCCAAGGGGCCAACCTTGGGCCCTCAAATAATTCAACCAATATATATATATTGATTTGATGATAAACAATAAATAATAAATATTGCCAATATTTATTATTATTATTCATCATATCGATTCATTGCTCAAGCAGAGGATTTTTGCCGTAAAGGCCATAATATTAACAGGATGGCCTATAATTTCCATCGTGTGTCATTGGCAATTGTTATTGTCAACATCCACATGTGCATGACTCAATATATTGAATGAAACAATCCATGAAATATTGACCATGAATGACGATGAGTAGAGTTATGGCATAGGTAGTATATAGTACCAAGGATGGCAAACTCGCCGATTAATCGCCGAGTTTTCTAGCTCGGCGATTAACTCGGCTAAGTACTCGCCATTTTCCAGCCCACGAGTTTTTAAAAAACTCGCCCAAAAACTCGCCAAAAACTCGGCGATTATTGCTAAAACTCGGTGAGTTTTTAAAAAAACTCGCCCGCGTTTGTCATATACAACCGCAAGTCCAAAAAAACGTCATTTTATTATTTCATTTGGTTTTTGCTATCTCATTGGCGACTAGGGAAGAGTTGGGCCATTGTAAGGCGTATTCGTTTAAGTATAAGTTTGATTTATACAAATATAACATTTAAGTGTAAGTTTGATTTATTTAATTTCTTATACTTTAAGTTATATTTGTATAAATTATAAAATATAATACTTCCAGGATGTTTGGGATAGGTTCCAGCTTCATAGGAGTTAAGATGCAGATTCTAGATTCGAAAAATTCCAGACTTAGCCAAATTTTTGTTAGCCGTAAAGTTGTGTTACCGTCGGATGTTAGTCGCCGACGAAGGTAAAGTTGTGTTACCGTCGGATGTTAGTTGCCGACGGAGGTTAGTTAGTTGCCGACGGTTGCGAAGGGTGACGACATTTGGTTTCACCGTTTCGGATTGTATATGAATATTGTACTTGCTCAGTAGTGTTGATGTGAGTTTTGTACCACTACATAACATATAGCAATTGAATACTTGATACGGCGTACCAAACACTCAACCCTCTCTTGAAAAGTATACAAGGATACTCCAAGGTTCCTTACACCTGTGGATACTAACTCAGTTATATAAATGTGATTTGCTGGTAATCACTTCGGCGGGCTTACGTTGTTCACTCAAAGATGTTGAATTCTTACTATGATGATAATGGGAGTGATGTATACTTAAAGGATCTCTTAATTTATATCACTTCCAGCTTTGCTCTTCAAACATCATCAAACTTCAATTTCTCAACTTCAATTACTCAACTTCAACTACTGAGTTACTGATTACTCCTACCACTACTCCTGTTGAATGGAAAGATTGGCAAATGGACGAAGGTCAAACCGAATGAAAGCTTACCAGCGGCGCTACTTCCATCGATGCAATGATTCTAAGGGAATATTCTTAAGATTTTCACACTAACACCTATCTTCCAACCCAACTTGAAGTACAAGTGGAAAGATGAAATGCAAGTAGAACTTGGGAGCAATTGACTAGATTACCACACAAGGCTCCTTGACAAGCCGCCAAGATGCTAATGGCCTAGTATAAGATCCTCATCAAACATTCACCAACATCACCATTACAACTAATCATCTACTTCTATTCTTACTTTAACAACATGAAATGAAATCCTACTTTAATTTGAGAGATGAGAAGAAACATGCAATACACCAAAATGATCATGTATATCCACCATGCAAACCACAACAATGAATAAAGAACAATTTTGATAGTATTTTGGCAACAATTCTTCAACATAACTCCCTTTACAAATGAGTACAAATGGCCTTATATAGAGGCTCAAAATTACAACGAGTGGCCAAGATTAAGAGGCAAAATCAAGGGCCAAGATTAAACCTTACAAACCCTAATTAAGGTTACCATCTTTCAACCAATTACATGAGGGCACCAACTTTGTGGGCCAATGAGAAAATTACAAAAATCTATCAACCAATGAGAACATAGGACACTTGGCATGATTTGATTGCATGCACATGAAATTGCCACCTCATCAACCTTGTCTTATAAAGTTCATTAATCCTTGAGATGAGATGAAGCCTTGGATGCTTGAGCTTGTCCTTAAAAATTTTCTCACCACCACTTGAACTTGCTTGTACTTGATGTCTTGACCTCGAAAGGGTGAGGTCTCCATGCACTTGGGGTAATCTTGCCTTGACCTTGGTGGCTTGCCTGGATGTGAACCTTGTGCAATTTAAGAGCCTTGCTCTTAGCCACCGCCTTGAAATCAAACTTGACTTCCCTCAACCTTTCAATCACTTTCCTCCTTACTTCAATACTTTGCCATTTTTAACCTTCCTATTTGGATTTGATCTGCATGCATGCATCTTTGTTTCAATAACCTTGGGTTTTGGGGCACCTGCCCTCACCATTTCTCCTTGATTGTTCCACAATCCACCCATCACTGAGTTCATCAACTGCTTTCATCAATGCTTTCCTCCTTGGTTAACCCTTGACTGCCTTCAGCTGTTCGAACTGCCACAACTTTGCCCTTTTGGCATAAGTACTTGCCTCAACCATAGTGGTGCAGTGCATCTCCCCAATTGGATTTGGTTCGACTGGCAAAGCATCACTAGTAGTCTTGCACCCGAATTGAAGTAGGACCCCATGTAGATTTGCCCCCGATTTTGTACTATTTAAGTTGCAACTCTAAATTCATGCTAGTGATCCTAATCCAATCAATTTTCCTTAACCATTCTCAATCTCTTCAATAAAATAAAACATCCAAGGATCAAACTGTGTACCTTTAGCATAGCTTGGGATCCGACTGAGAAGCACGATGAGGTCGCTGCACTCTGATTTGCTGTATCCTGTTTGCTGCTAGGGTAGACTGAACACTTCCTTGCACAAATCCATATTGATTGTTCGTCTTTGCCACAGGGGACTGGCTGTCTCTCAACCTCTCTCTTAATTAAATCATATCAAAGGTACCAATGTTGGTGTCTCCAACGTATTTCAATTTTGAGCGGAAGTTGGAATTGGGTATCATAACTTCCTTGTCTCCTATTTCAGCATTAATTCCTTTGAGTCGCTTGCTTGCATTGGCATCATTCATCCTAAACACTTATCACTCCCCGCCTTTTCTACAATGAAGATGAAACTACACTTATCACTCCAAACTTCGCCTATAAGATGGAATACTACACTTATCACTCCCCGCCGTTACCTTAAGATGGGCTACACTTATCACTCCAATTCTCCTTCCTACAATGAAATGCAATGATGCAAACTACACTTATCACTCCCCGCCTTTGCCTTAAGATGGACTACACTTATCACTCCAATCTTCGCCTAGGGGTGGAATACTACACTTATCACTCCCCGCCTATACCTTAAGATGGGCTACACTTATCACTCCAATCTTCTCCCTAAAATGAAATGCAATAATGAAATGCAAGCAAGAACTTTGAAAAGAAAAGCCAATCAAGACAATCGAGTAATCAACTTAATATCCAAACTTCTAGCTCTACTCTTGAAATTAGTTTTCAACACCTAGCACTAGCACCAATGAAATGAAAGCAATTAAAGAGAGAGGAAAAGATAGGCCACTCACCCAAGTACAAAGCTAGGAGTCCTTTGTCTATGCAATTGCCTTGGCTTGATCTCCAAAATCTTCTAACTCCACCAGAAAATCTCCCTTCCAAAATCTCGCTATGAATTACTATCAATAAACTCCTCCTCTATCACAAATCTGATTATATCAAATCCACAAGCCTCTTATCTCACCAATCCAATTTTCGGATCTGAAGAAAATGGTATGAAAAAGTCTTCAATTTTTTCCAATACGGGCACCAAACTTGATGAAAATAAGCCTCCAATGATATCCAATCAAATACTACTTCGTTCTTCTTCTTAATCTACACCTAAAAGCCCCAAAATGTCTTGAAAATGGATGAAATGCAAGCCCAGGTCTGGTATAGATCAAATCAGATTTGAAAATATATCACCAACTCCTCAAAATGACCTTCAAAGTCCCCCTAAACTCAGTCCAGGTCTTGGTACAGATCACTCCATGCATAAACAGCCCTTCAAAACCATGAAAATGCTATCAAAGTTGCCAAAATGATGCTTCAAAACAAATTGCCCAGGTCTGATTATGAAGTCGCTGCCAACAAATGTCTTCAAACTCGCCAAAAATATGGAAGATTTGCTGCTCTTCTCCACATAATATCCAGACCTCACACACCAAACACGGGCCCCAACTCTCTCCTTGCCGCTGCCCCTTTAGACTGCCTGTTCCCTTCAAATTTTCGCACCCTAAGAAGAGGAGCAGCCGTGGATGTTGAGTGTGGAGTATGGATGGAAGACGCCTCCTATTCAATTCTGATTGCCTACTACAACAATGATCCCAGGGCTTGAATCTGCCCTACAAACTGCCCCCAAACAATGACATCCACCATCCAACTGAGATCGCTGCCCAGAATTGAAGAAGCCTGCCGCCAAATTTTGAAGAAAGAACGCTGCCAAAGTCTGATTTTCGGGTCTGGGACAAAATGTTAATATTCTGTCTCTAAAAGCCAGAATTTGGGAGCCTAGACATGTGAAATGAGGCCCTCTAAGGGTCTGAAATTAATCGTGACCTCTTTGCATTCGAAAATCTCTGCTAAACATGCTCCAAATCGTTGCCAAAGTGGTGAGAAAACAGCTGACAACACCCTCTAATTTTCGCTGTATAAGCAGAGCTGGAGAACCAAATTGTTGTGTTTGAAATGAAGGGAGACGCTCCCTTTTTATATCTCACGCTCTGCCCTAATTTCAGGGCCGACCCAGGCCTACAAGTTTCCAAAAAAAAACAAACAAATTAAATGCTTATTGGGGCCGACTTGGCCTAAAGGCCAAATAAATTTCGAAAAATAAAAAAAAATTTCAAATTAACTTTGAAATTGCAAACTAGGGCTGGGCTATTTTGAAATTCAATGCCAATTTCGACTTTGCAAAATACAAACTCCCAAATCTTAATTAACATGCCTCCAATGAAATTTCGAGAATGTAAAAGGATTAGAAAATCGAAAATAACAATGCCATTTCCAGATTTCAAATTTTGTTTGCCCAATCAATTTGAGAGATAAAAAAAAATGTTCTTATTATCTGCAAATTGATCAAAGATAAAATATGCTTGTATTGCCCAATGAAAATTTAAGATTTGATGCATGGAATTTCAAATTTGAACATTCAGATTTTCGAAATTATCAACTCCAAATAGCAATTAAAACAAAAATCGAAAAACCATGTCTCCTATGCATATTACCATGAAAACCTCATTATCTCAATTGCCCAAAAATTTCGAAATTGCAAGCATTTAAAAATTTGAAAATAATAGTGAATCTCAGATTTAACTTGCTTATTGCCCAAAGAAGATTTGAATTTAGAAGTAAAAATCAAGGCAAATAACAAGAGATACATTTCAGATTGAAAACAAAGAGACTCATCCAAAAATCTCAAATTCGATTACAAGGCAAAACAAAATCCCAAAACAAATCTCAATGCAAGGCAAAAATTGATTTTCAAATTATCATCACGAACTTTGCAATTGAAATTCATCCTCACTCAAAAATCAAGCCATGTTTATCACTCCATCTTCAAAATTTCGAAACCATGGACGAGCCATGAATGCAAAGCAAACTATCAATGCCATCAGGATCTACGAATTATCAGCTCAAGTCGGGAGGCAAGATAAAGGCCCAAAGTTTAAAACGGGGGTCCCCAAGAATTTTGGGGTGATGGTGTGAAAACCTCACAACAAGTAGAAACATCATGATTGTTGTACGACTCTGAATGATAAATGAAAGCTATTGTGTTCTTTTCTATATATATCATCTCTGTTGAGTTACATATCATGTTAATGTCTGTGCATCTGTAACAAGTCTACCCGTCGGGTAAACATTTGGCGCTATTGCCTTTCAAATCAGGACAAAGGCAAATGGAGTATCGTCCATAAATGGGAATACCAGTAGATGTTAATAGGCAAATAGAGGATAATGGCAAACTTTTTGAAGGCGAGGACCACCTGACAAACGACTTCCGAGTCACAATCACCGCGGACATTGAAACCTTTGTACGGAGAGAGGCCACCAGAGCCACTGTGCCAAAAGATATTGTGTGGGAGGCACTGAACGTGGGCCCGACGGCTAACCGTCTTCTGCATCACCTTCCGAGGCTCCTAGCACAAGCAACACTCGCGCAAAGACTTCACCAGGAAGAAATCGCTTGGGAGGAACGAAGGCAGGAAATCCTTCGGGAGTACCACAAACGAGTCAACAAAAGACTCCAGGAAGAACGTGATGGGAAACCCCATCGAGAATAGTCACATCTGAAAGTGACCAAAGGAAGGGCACTGTAAAAATAAGAATGACAAGATCACTCATGAAGAGATTGTAATAAAATATGAATGAATAAAAGTGTCCCTTTATTTTATATTGTGTGTTGATTGTGGGTGTGAAGAAAGGCATTTATGCCCAACCAATTAAATAAGAATAGAAATTTAAGAAAGGAATCCGAGGGAGAACAAGTTCTTCGAAAAGCAATACTTGAACAACAGCAAGCCGAGCGAAAGGAGAGGTTCAAGAGACGTGCCGATAGACTACCAGAGGGGGTAAGTGAAGGCAACGGTCTAGAAGAACCTAACCAGGAAAGAGGCAGAAGTGACGACGAGGACCTGCTAGAGGAAGCAACGAACTTGTTGGAGACCTTAACTTTAACACCACGGATAGAAGCTCGAAGGAAGGCAAAAGAGGAAGCTGAACATGGGAAGCAGTGTGCAGTCGCCGAAAGTATCGAAGTGACAGAACAGCACGCAGATCACACTACCCCGAGTAGTTCGGGAACATCTATTAACGGGGAAAACAGTTCCGGAGGACCGACGGGAGGAGCACCCCACCCTGTGGTACAGCAAACACCTCCGGCGAACCAAACGACTCAACCAGTAGCGCAACAGGTTGTACAAACCACTGTCCCACCCAAGGTGAATATGGCCACGAACAAGGAAAAATTACCCAAATTCCACGGCGATGGAAAAGAAGATCCTGTTCGACATTGCCGCACATGTGAAACGATTTGGGCGGCGAATGGAGTTGCAGACCAAGCTGAATGGATGAAACAATTCCCAGCAACCCTCCGAGGGGTAGCGATTGACTGGTACTCCGACTTAGACAAAACCGGAGTGACCACTTGGGACCTTTTGAAAAAGGCATTTGAGAAAGAGTTCAGGCTCCTACGAGACAACAATGAAATCGTTTCTGAAATCTATGGAACCAAGCAAGGGCAAAAGGAGACCATACGGACCTACGGCCGCCGACTGAAAGAATTGGTAGGCAAAATGGAGAGCCCACCAACCGACGGATTGAAGAAGCGATAGTTCGTCGAAGGGTTGAAATCTAACCTTCGGAGGAAGATGAAGATAGTTCCTCCCCCTTCTTACATTGACGCATATAACCGGGCGCTGGACCTCAAGAGTGAACAGAAAACGTCGAAAAAGAAGAAAAATGAGTCTTCTTCGTCGGACGACGACAATACTTCAGGAGACGATAGCAGTAGTGACGGGAAAGCAAAGAAGAAAGTCTCCGCACTACAAAAAGACATGGAACGAATGCTCAAGGAATTCAAAAATATGAAGGGTAGCACCAGCCGGAACGAGGAACGAGAATTGTGGTGCACCGACTGCAAAGAGGTTGGCCATGCGAAGGGCGCATGCCCAAGGAAGATGTTCTGCGACATTTGCCAAATGGCGGGCCATTCCACAAAGGAATGTCTGTTCAATATGAAGACACGCGGCCAACAAGTCATGTTCACACAGGAAGCTTCAGCCTCCGGGAATTCAGAGAACACAGCATCCTCAAGCGGCTACAGGAACAACTGTCGAGGGGGAAGGGTAAACAGTAATACTGACGGAGGACAAAGCCGCTCCAATATGATGCAAGCGGAAGGCCGATGATTCAATGCCACACGTGTAGCCAGTGGGGGCATTTTGCTAGGGAGTGCCCTAAAGGGGAAAAGGCACAATTTCTGTGCCAATGGTGCGGGCCTGGAGACCATGATGACACAAAATGCCCTAAACCGGGAGTAAACTTTCTGAACTGTAATAGGCTACCCTGTTTTGAGCTTGTTTTTGAACCCTTCAGCTTGTAGAAATTTTGTCAAACAGTTTGCATGCAATCTAGTAGCTGAGATTTTTGATTTGTCTCTTCCCAATATGGATGAAATGTTTGTTGATATAAACTATTGCTTACAGTTACTTTCAATAATAAATAATTAAATAACAAGATGAATACTTCAAGAGTTACATAAACATAACTTCAGTGCATTTTTAAAACTTCCAACGTTCAGATTTATCTCAGAAATTTGCATTACAAATCAGAGTATTAGACAATTGCAAGCCTGGTAATTACCAACGTAAGATTCACACAGGTTTGACAAGAATGTAACAGTTACTCACAAGAAACAGCTCCAGCAATAGTATCAAATTCAATGACGTCTCCTGCTTTGATTATGTTCAGACTCCAGACCTGGTTGTACTGGTTCTGTGTGTTATCAGACGCCTCTATGCAGTCACTAGTCAGCCACAGCACTGATTTGCAGCCCCTCCAAGATAGACACAAATTGTTTACCAGCAATCTATTTTCAACCTAGCCCTTATTCCTTCTAATCGAACTCTCAGGAAACTAACAATCTCCTTTAAATATAATATCAAATACCTCACAATCTGATTTCCAACAAGATTGCAATTACTGTAGCAGCGTCACTGTAGCTCGGCACTGTAGCTTGGCACTGTAGCGCTGTCACTGTAGCTCGGCCACAAACCCAGCCACGCTGAATGATGCCCTCAACAGAGACATCCAGTAACATGTACGGCAGCCTTGGAAACACTATGAACTTCGAACTCTATCAGCAACCCAGATTTATAATTTGGCTCTTCATTCCTGACTACCAAAACCGAACTCTTCCTGGCACAGTAAAACTCGACCAAAATAGAGAATAGATATCAATATAAATTACCTTGAAGCTCCAACACAAATCTCAAGACCATGTCTTTCAATGGCGTCAAGATTGATAGCACAGAGGGTTTACATCCTCCAAGCCCAAGGAGAAAACCTCCACAATCGCCAAATTCACATAATATCCAAGCATCCATAAATGAGAGCTATCCTCTTTCTTTTAATCCCTTCCTCACTTGTTCCATGCTTCCGTCTTGCCAAATGTGGGATAATACATGAGTTTTAATATTACTTTTTTTTTTCCTTTTACAAAGCCCACGTATGTACTCAAAAGGGGGATCTTAATTTTTTATAAAGTGACTTTATGAAACATTATAATATTTAATTTAAATAGTCACTTTATCGTTATAACTTCAAACATTAAAAATATATACCAAATAAACTTGGAATCCCACATATAAAAGCTCATTGGAAAGAGCTCAACAAAACGCATCTCATCCTATCATTGAAAATTGAGGGCACTGCATTACCTGTTGGCTTACTAAAAATAGTAAGTCTTTCCGAAGACCCAACAAACGAACTCCGTTTGGCATGTAATTAAATTTGACTAGGCCAGATAACCTCAGGATCCCTTTTGAAGTCCTGGTTAGCCCTCGGGACCATACAAGAACGGGCTAACGACAACATACATCCACACTGGCTAAGTGGGGGACATTACATGAACATTGAAGGCAACAAAGGGGGAGTGTTGGTAGTCACCCGAGAGCAAGCACGGAAAGCCACCTACCCACACCCAAAGACTGAAAAGAAAAGAGTACAGGAGGCGAGGGAAGACATTGAGATGGCCTAGTGGAACGAAATGCACGACGCCACGGGAACCTCCCAAGGAGGTCACGCGGAACATAGGATGTTAAGGCAAATAATGCAGACAAAAATCCCAATACAATTGGGAGACCTTCTGACAACGGCACCACAATTAAGAACGGCCCTACTCAACGCAGTACCATCTCCGAACAGGTAGAGGGTGACGACGGAGACGGCAAACTCCCTCGAAAAGGGAAAATCCATCGAGGACCCCATGTTGTTGGCACTCAACACCGGAAGGCACCCGGCAGTAGTGGAAATGGGAATTTTGGGCACAACACTCACGGACACTATCATTAACGAAGGATCGGGTGTCAACGTCCTACCTGAAGAAACCTGGAGGAAACTCGGACAACCAACACTGTGGCCACCGACTTTCCAACTGGTAGGCGTAGACCAGCATGGGATTAAACCCATAGGCACACTGATGGCACAAAGGGTGATGATTGGCACCCAACCGTTTGTCATGGACTTTATTGTTATTCCAATGAAAAAGAAGGGATACGACGCTCTCTTAGGGAGGGGATGGCTGGTGCAAGCAAGAGCTAAGCACGACTGGAAGCAGAACGTCATTTCCATGGAGAGAGATGGCCGGAAATTCACAATGGATTTGAGAAGTCAATTGGTTAGTGAAGACTTAGCATCTTCATCGGGATCAGACACGGAAGAAGTTGACGAAGGAAGACAAGAACCAAACAAGGAAGGTCTATTACAAATAGAAGGATACTCTGACGACGACATGGATTCACTAAACGGGCCGTTCCATTGGCAAATGGAGGATTATGAGCTAAGGCAATGTAACATGTTGGAGATAGAGGACGACGAAGAAGAACAGATAGGGGATGAGGAGGAGGAGCCTACATTCCCGCCACAGTACGAGGAGTACAAAGAGGGGGAGCTCCGAATTCAGGAAACTCCCGCACACCAATTCGACAAAGAGAAACCCATTAAGTATGAAGAACCAACAGTAAAGTCCATGAATTTAGGAGATGACACCAACCCGAAGAACATTCTTATAGGGGATGACAAGAACCCCGTGTTGAAAACCACAGCATTTAAAATTTTCACAGAATACAAGGATGTATTCGCCTGGACCTACAAAGATTTAAAGGGGGTACCACCGGAACTGTGTGTCCACCGAATTCTACTCGTCGAAGGAGTGGTCCCGGTATGGAAATGTTCGTATAGAATGAACAAGAACTATGCAGCCCGTGTCAATGAAGAGATCAAAAGGATGCTTGAAGCAGGCATCATATTTCGGGTGCAGACGAGCGAATTGGTGTCGCCCATCGTGATTTCACTGAAAAAGGACACCACCCAAATAAGAATATGTGTGGACTTCAGATGTCTGAACGCTGTTACAGTCAAAGATCCCTTCCCAATTCCCTTCACGGATACCATCTTGGAGGAGGTCGCTGGTCATGAAATTTACTCCTTTATGGATGGATTCTCGGGATATAACCAGATATCAATCGCAGAAGAAGACAAGATGAAGACAACATTTGTGGTAGAAGATGGAGTATATGCTTACAACAGGATGTCGTTCGAACTTTGCAATGCCCCAGTAACATTCCAAAGAATAATCCTGCACATCTTTGATAAAATGTCCGTAGGCAACTTCAAAGCCTTTCTGGACGACTGGTCTATCTACAGTGCGGAAGATACCCATCTGGTGGCCCTTCGGGAGTGCATGGAAAGATGCCGACGGGCACGGCTGGCGCTTAACCCTAAGAAGTGTCGATTCATGGTTCCACAAGGGAAACTACTCGGGCACATCATGTGCAAAGCCGGACTGAAAACTGACCCAGACAAGATCCAGGTGATCCTCGAGATGAAACCACCCACGGATGTCACGGGACTCAAGTCGTTCCTCAGACACATCGGGTACTATCGGAAATTCATCAAACAGTTTGCTCACGTATCTCGACCGATGGAACAACTCACCCGGAAAGGAGAACCTTATAATTGGGGGTTAGAGCAAGGGGACGCATTCAAAGACCTTAAGGCCAGGTTAGTAGCCGTGCCTATCCTGGCATTCCTCGACTGGGATAAAGAATTCCATGTGCATGTGGATGCATCCAATTTCGCGATTGGAGCCACGCTGGCACAAACGGGTGATCACAGGTTAGATCACCCCATATACTTCGCAAACAGACTCCTCTCAAAGGCAGAGAAGAACTACTGTACGACAAAAAGAGAAGCATTGGGAATGGTGTATGCGGTACAAAAATTTCGGCATTACTTGCTCGCCACTCCATTTACCTTTTTCGTGGATCATCAGACCTTAATGTACCTGGTAAACAAACCACTTATTCAAGGATGAGTAAGCAGATGGTTGCTTCTCCTGCAGGAATTCACCTTCAACATCATAGTACGCCCCGGAAAAAGTCACGTGTGTGCAGAACACTTGTCACGACTCAAATCCGGGGAGCTGTCAAAAGGAGTAAATGATGACTTTCCCGATGCTCATCTCTTTCGTATTGCTGTTCTTCCTCCCTGGTACACAAGCATTGGAGAATTTTTATCCACGGGACAATTCCCAGAGGGAATGCTGCCCGGCGAGCGAAGGAAATTGGTACTCAGAAGTAGGACTTTCCAACTCATTAACGGGTTATTATACAAAATGGGACCCGATGAGGTACTTCGGAGATGTGTGATGGAAGAGGAAGTACAAGGCGTCCTGAGAGAAGCCCATGAAGGTCCTGCGGGAGGCCATATGGGACCCGACACGACAGCACGGAAGGTCTTACTAGCAGGCCTGTGGTGGCCCACTTTGTATAACGATGCACGAGAATGGGTGACAAGTTGTGACACCTGTCAAAGGGCTGGGAAACCTCTCAAGCAGGATTTTATGCCATTAAATCCGTCTAACGCTCAGGGATTGTTCGAGAGGTGGGGCTTGGATTTTGTCGGACCGCTAAAAACAAGCAAGAGAAGGAGGTGTCAGTACATTGTGGTAGCAACGGAATATCTTACCAAATGGGTCGAAGCTCGGGCCTTGCCAGACAACTTGGCAATAAGCACGACAAGGTTCATTTATGAACAGATCATTACACAGTATGGCATTCCTATTCAGCTCACGAGTGACAGAGGTGGGCATTTCATCAACCATGTGATACGGTTGCTCACTACGGAATTTAAAATCTTTCACTCACTCTCGAGTCCCTATTACCCGAGGGCAAACGGGCAGGCAGAAGCTACTAACAAGATCCTAGTGTCTGTGATTTACAAGTCTTGTGGAGTTGAAGGCGAAGACTGGGAAGAGCGACTTCCGTCAGTTCTATGGGCATACCGTACGGCATATAAAGTTACCACGGGACATACTCCGTTCCAATTGATGTTTGGACAAGAGGTCGTGGTCCCTGCAGAGTTTATGGTGCCAAGCCTACGAATAGCACTCAAAAATAGATTAGGCAAAATGGAAAGTCTCTGAGAACGTTTCCATGCTCTCAACAAACTGGATGAACGACGGATGTTGGCACAATGGGCAACAGACATAGCGTAGCAGCGTCGGAAGCACTGGCATGACAAGCATCTCCGCCGCACCCGATTTGCTCCAGGACAACTCGTACTGAGGTATAATGGCCGAAATGAGATTAAACCCGACAAGTTCAAGGTGAAATGGTTAGGCCCTTATCAAGTTCGGGAAGTCAATGCCAACGCGGCAATTAAGCTGTCATCGATAGACGGGGTTCCCATAGCCGACACGGTTAACGGGTCGAAGCTAAAGATTTACCATGATCAGGGCCATCACGGCGTGTCGACCGGGAAACAAAATTGAAAAATAAAAATAAAAAATTATAAAAACAAAGATATAAAAAAAGAAAAGTACTGTACGTTGGAACCACCGAACGGTGGCCCACTCGACAGTGGGCCCACCGAACAGCAGACCACCCGACGGTGGACTCCACCGTCGCTTATAACCTCCGCAGCCGCTGAAGAGACATAATAAGAGAACACAGTGCCGCAAGAGGATAAGCAGCACGAGGGAAAAGAACAGTGCCGACGGGTGAGTGGCGACAAGGAAGTTGGAAGAGGCCCGAGCGGGAGAAGTGCGATTTGACGCGGTGTTCGGGGTGAGGCGGAGGTCATAACATGTCTCTGTTTTGCTTGTAAGTTTGTTAGTTATTGATATGACCAAATTTGTGAAGTTCCAAATGAAATAGTGGGACGAGTTTTCAACAGACCCACAAGGTGATGTAAAGAACAGCGAGTACGAAACAGTGGTAGTTCCATGGCGGGTAATGAAGAAGTGATGTTTTGACAGTCATCATGGAGATGACCCGAGGAGGAGCGATATATCTGCGGGATGTCTGAGTTTGGAACCGTCAAATGATATTAAATATCATTTCTAAAACCAGACACAGTTCATTATCAGTTTGGTGGGTTTAGCATACCATCGGTGATGTAGTTCACTTGGAAGGGAAGACTTCGTGCAACAGCGGGAACACATTACCATGCGAGAAGCGACGGGCCGGGAAGGAGATAAAGAGAACATCACCGACTGGAGAAAAGGATATTAGTACGGTAAATTAAATAACGGTTTCTTGAATTTTAAAATTGGTAAAAAAAAAAATGCACTCCGCTGGGAAGAGTAACTGGAAAAATCAATTACAATCAGGGAGCTTAGGCAAAACAGCGATGAACAGGCAGGCTACTATTCTACCATCGAGAGTGAAGGTTGCAGGGCATTAGGCAAGTAGGAGCAGCGGGAAGAAACTCAAGCCTGTGCAGGAGGAAAAGGAAAAAGATGGTGTCACCTACCAAACGGTAGCATTCGAAGTACTTAATGGGCTGGAATGTAGAAAATGGTGGAAGGAGACTCCAGAGGACGATGAGGTAAAGAAATTCTTACGGCAGGCGGGTGTTCACTGGGCTATCCAAATGCCCTTGTTTCCTGTGCGTAATCTGGAAAATACATTGAGGATAATGATTCAGTGTTTCAACAGTCAAACGAGGAAAAGTACATTCATGTATCGAAACCACAGGCTCACAATTTTGTATGGCCCGGAGGACTTCACACGGGTCTTTGGCATTCTAGGACGTAATGGACAAAAGGTGGATACCACAAAGCAAAAAATGTCAGCAGAGAGGAAAGAGTTTTGGATAAAGCGTGTCTGCCGTCGTCTCACTCCAGTAGAGTTGGAAAAGGTGGTAAACGTGACCAAAGCGTGAGGGCTGAGGAAGGAGTACGTAGCAGAAGATGCTTGGCATTGCATTCTTGATGTCCTTAAGAGCAGGCTGACTGGTTCGAGCCGTGCATTTGACATTGCCCTCCCACAGATCGTCTATATGCAGGGGTTGATGAATGGTGTGGTCTATGACTGGGCTTCAGTGTTGGCGGACAGAATGAGGGAATTCATGACGTACAACATCGCACCTTTTACATGCCCCATTACGCCATCGGACTATTTCTCGAGGCTGCACTTAGATAGATGCCCGCGGATGAGTTGGAGCTCAAGCCGTAAGGCAAGCTCACAGGAGGAGCCCCGCCTGTGTTCTACTGGCAGTATTTGGATATGGGAGGGGTAGTCAGCAGACAGAAGCGACGGCGGCAAATTGTGGCAGAATCCGACCAAGATAACATTGATAGTGGCCGGGAAGCCAATGGAGAATCTTCCGATGCAGACTCGGGCGAAGAAGATAGTGACACCACCGCGGCAGCCACTGTGCGGTTTGCACCACCAGTGTTATCTCCCTCGGCCCACTGAGCTTCGGCACCGTTGGTGAGTTCTACAGTTCCTCTAGTTGAGTTACCACTTGAGGAAGCAGCCACAGACATTCTAGGGGAAGAGGTTCCTGAACCTCCGACGGAGGTAGTGGTGGTAGCAGAAGAGGAAGTACACTGGGGCACTCACGATATTGGCGAGGGCCAAGTCCGGATGGAAGTGATAGGGTCGGATGCCGTAGTGATTGTGGATGCGGCACTCTTGCAAGATCCCTCACCATCGCATGACCCTATGCAGGTGGGAGCTATGCGTTCTTGGATTAGCCGGCGGTTTCAGTTAATTCCGGCTCCACCACCAGCAGTAGTTCTTTCTCCTCGACGGGAGGACCCATAGGAGGTTATTGGTATAGAGTCTGCAGATGTTCGAGTGGCCACAGATGATCTTCCTTCTTTCTCTGAGGAGGACGGGGCTGTGGCAGGAGGCGAGGTGGCCAGGAAGGCACCTTGTGTTATTGAATTGGCGCACCCAACAACCCTTGCTAGTCCTAGGGCGTCGGAAGGAGAAGATGTGGAGACCTATTTAGCAGACATGGTCACTCGAGGACGTCGGTTGGTGGCTGTAGTAGAGTCCCGAGTTGTGGTAGCTATCGTTGAGGATTTGAGACGTCTCCTACCCTTTGCCCAAGTAGGTTGTGGTGTAGCATTTGCAGCTTGTTTTGAGCAGGGGTTATGGCCTGATGTAGACTGCTGAGATGTTGGCTACATGGGCAGTTCCTACACCAGTCATTGCGAGTGAGGCAGCATCTCTTGTTAGAGAGTTGGAGCAGACATTCAGGGAGGGGTACTACGTGTTGAGGTGATCTGAGTATGGCTCGTCTAACCGGCAAACTGCATTGGTGACCGCACAAAGAGCTCAGGAGGAGCTAGGCACCAAGTTAGAGGCAGTGGAGAGAGACTTACTCCAGTGTACCCAGGAGTTGATGGCTGAACAGGCAGCACGGGCGGCTCTAGAGCAACAGTTGGCAGCGGCACAGGCAAAAAATGAGGCAAAGGAGAAGGAACTATTGGAGGCTGCCATGATGATTAAGTCGGCCTTGGAGTTACAGATGGTAGCTGAAGCACACTTGCAGACTCGGACCACACAGGTTTATGAGCTTCAGGCTCAATTGGGATCGTCCACCACACCAGTTCGTCCAACGGAGCAGCATGCTTCCTCATCAGGGACGCTTCCTCTGCCCCACTTTAATTCTCAGTCTTAGTCTTAGTAGTTCATCATTCCTATTTTGTTGTTCTATCCCGGACATTTTGTTGTCGTCCGGAGACGACTTAAGGGGGAGATGCTGTTAGCCGTAAAGTTGTGTTATCGTCGGATGTTAGTCGCTGACGGAGGTAAAGTTGTGTTACCGTCGGATGTTAGTTGCCGACGGAGGTTAGTTAGTTGCCGACGGTTGCAAAGGGTGAGGACGTTTGGTTGCACCGTTTCGGATTGTATATGAATATTGTACTTGCTCAGTAGAAACATCATGATTGTTGTACGACTCTGAATGATTAATGAAAGCTATTGTGTTCTTTTCTATATATATCATCTCTGTTGAGTTACATATCCTGTTAATGTCTGTGCATCTGTAACAAGTCTACCCATCGGGTAAACAATTTCAGGATTCAGCAAGCCTTCAGCAGGGTTACCTCCCACAATCCATCATGGCTTTCTAAGGTCAAACTGAAGCTGGCAAAAGGATTCCCAAAGGGTTTTAACTCGTTTTATCACAAATCACTTGGTTTTGACCCCATCTCTATGACAAACTTAGCTTAGCTCTCGCCCAAATCCCAGACAGACATGACTTCCCAACAGGCCAAAATCACTCAAACCTCATTTGTCGGACCTAGGGACTTGAAAACAGCCACCAACAAAGACTACCTAAGACCTAGTTATGAAGACTTTGACATTTGGCATTGATCAATGATCAAGCATCATAGATTCATACTAGTTTTGTAGAAATTGTTTACTATTTTGCTTTCAGTCATCAACATTCCACATGAGAATGCGATCTTGTACCCACTTTGCATTTATATATATCTAAACTTAGCTTGTTTCTTTTGTTTTCTCATTAATTAACTCATTGGATGCATCTTCTCATAGAATTTTGAAAAAAAAATGCATTTTTAATTAAATTTTATGCTATTTTTAAGTTCCCGAGTTTTTTGCCAAGTTTTTCCAAAAACTGGTCGAGTTTTCCCGAGTAATCTTTTTCAGGGCTTGGTGAGTTTTGGGCGAGTGGGAGTTTTCCATCCTTGTATAGTACAATGCATAAATGATATACTTGTCGAGTATTTCAAAACTCAATATTTTTTCAGGGTTGGGAGTATTGACGCCATTAACTCGCCGAGTTTTTGGCGAGTTTTTAGCAAAAACTTGGCAACGAAAGAATATAATGCCTGGGATGCAAAAAAAACTCATTTTAATTTCATTTACTGATTTATTTTGCTCCTCTGGTGAAAAACACCCTCTCAACCTTCGAAGAGGTCATTTACAATGATTTTGCGCTAAAGAGTGAAGATTTGTAGTTCATCCAATTGTAAGTGCAATTGGAGCTTGTTCGAGGTCATCCACATGAAGAAGACAAATAAATTGGCTCAAAAATGCCTTGATGACCTTGTCTCTATGCAATGTAATCTTTGGTTGTGCACAAGGAAGGTAGAAGAAATATCAAGTGGTCCAACTAATTTAGATGATATAGGTCCTTACAGTGATTGGACAGCATAGGAGAAGTCTCGATTGTTTGTTGATGACATTGATGATTTGGAGAGGTAGGCTATGGAGGAGGGGGTGGATTTGGATTCACATTGGATGACATTGAGGAGGATGAGGATAATGACGAGTCATTGCCAGTACCAGCACCATCTACATCCAAAATGAAGGTCGAACTCAATGATCTTCAAGCATAAATAGTATGAATTGGACATCAAACATCAGTAGGACAGCATTTTAATTTAAAAAAAGTATGATAATTTGTCCCACATTTGTCCAAATTAGGTGGCCCCAACTTTGATTTTGTTGTGTTATAATAAAGTAATTAATTTTATATTAATGGTCATTTAAGAATATTTAGTCTATTAGGTAGTTTCAAATTTCTCAGTTAGTTGTTTTAGTTCTTTTAGCATGTTTCTATTTCTTTTTTAGATACTTTTTTCAATATTTCTCTATATAAGGAGACTATGCCTCCATTTGTAATCACCCAATCATTGAATAATGAAACATCATTACATGTTGGTGACAAGAATGATTGTACATTGATGTTTCTAAAGGCAGGCATAGCATTAGACAGCAATTTATGTCTCAAGTGAGTACATATGGGGTCACAAATGTTTATTCATCAAAACAGCTTTGGTATGTCATTCAATAGATAGCTTTAATATGTCATTCAAGTCAGTACAGAAAAATGCATAACCACAAAAATTCATCTGCAATAAGGAACACGTACCAGGATCTCCATGGTCACCTCCCCCAACAACCCAATCTCTTCCACATATGTCATTCACGTTAGAACCTAGGCCTACAAAGAAAAAATAGTACAGTCAAATTGCAAGTGCAAAATGCAATTCATTCCTATAAAAACAAATGCTGTGAGAGCTACTAAACAACAAAAAATCTTGAGCCATCACCAGTGGGACCATTGTGCGCAAGCAATATAATGGAGTTCCCATAAGGAGCTTGTAAAGCAGATTCGCATATTTTCCTTGCACTTTCATTCATATCCTTCACTCCATACCTACATAATAATCAAAATAATTTCAAAAACTAAGAAGCTTACTATACTCTATTTAATGTGCTGATTCTTTATATCTCAATTTTTTTTACAAGAATCGTAGAGGGAAAAAATTATTATCATGTATATTTTCGAAGCATATAGTTGAACTTCAAGAATTGCCATATTCAAGAATGACTCTTAAACGTATACTTATTCCAAGCTTCAAACCCAATCATAGAAAATTTGTTACAACTAAGTTATAAAATATCGCTATCTTAAAAAATTATAAGTCCGATGCAACATTACAAAAGTCTGGGTAAAAGGGAAAATGTTGTACTGTTTTCAAAGCTATTACACAATTATAATTGTCTCACACCATAAGTGCCAACATTTTTCTCAATAAATTCACTATGTCAATATTCCATAGCTCCTAGAATAAAAAAATTGATATTGGCCCAGAATATACCAATGATATTTATCATTAAACATTTTATATGTTGAGAATACTAGATCTAGATTGGAATGTTCATACCTATCTACTTTTGGAAGCAGATCAGTGCAGCCATCGAACTAGCATTGTTTCTATTCAAACAGCCAAGGGTTGTTGCTATATTGGATTTTGAATCCTGTGAGGAGGTAATAGCCACTTTACAAAGGAACAACCCTTTTAGTCCAACTACCCCTCAAAATTTTAGAACAGTAGTCATCCAAGAGAGTCTCTGGATCAGCAAGAAAAATCTACTAATGTTCATAAGCCATGATGTCAAATAATCTTTGATGTGAACTAATTTCCCAATTCAAAATGAAAAGGGGTGGTACCTGAAGCATGACAACCCACCCAAATGTATCTTCCACAATGTATGAGAGCTAATCAATGAAAGAGGATTGTCATGCAAATTGATCAGAGAGCTTCCAAGAGCCAAAACCTCTAAGTCTTGTGTTCAAAAGAAATGGAGAATCTTTAGTTAGCAGAACTCCTTATGATGCCAAAATGATACTTTCTTGCATCACCAACGTTGGTTATGTTGCCCGGGAGTGTGTTGGAAGTTTTAGTGTAGCAGATTGTTGCAACAAAAACCGTCAATTGGAGACTCTTACTAAGAAATTTGTGAATGACTATTCAAATTTTTCAGTTGAGGTCCAAAGGATAAAGTGGAAACATGATAAGGGAAAACCAAATTCCAAGGAGCTCACTGAATTCTTGCAGAGATTTGATGCCCTTTTAGAAGAAGTGTGAAGGAGGTTTATTCTGCAAGTGTGTTGCAGTATCATGCATCAAACAAAAGAGTTCACAAACTTCCAAGATTAATATGGGAACCTAGAGCAATTGCTAGGGGACAAGCAGTTATGGGGAGGGAGCACTGTAATGTCCCAATTTGTGTGCATTTAGCTCAGTTTTTTAGTTTTACCCCTAAGCTTCCTAGTGTGTGGGGGGAAACTCCGAACTTCTTATAGTGCTTTGGGTTGGTTAGCAGTGACCTTGGTTCTTGGAAATGAGCTCAGTTGGCAGTGAGGAGCGTCCTGACACTTTCAGAGTGTTTTCTGACATTTGAGGTGTTCTCCAAACTTCTTGGAGAGGTCGTCTATTTTGGAAAGTCATTTGATTGGCTCTGATCATCATCCTACATCTCCAGTATCATCTCAGTTTGATCAGAGTTTGATTCCAATGCAATTTAAATTCTTTTATTATTATTAATTAATTTACTTAAGTTGTCTAATGTTGGAAAATGTGATAGTTCATTGGAAAGGTGTTAAGTTGAATGCATAGGCTTTGGGGAAGTAATATCTATGTAATGTCCCTATCTAGATTCACAGTACTTTTGCAGATATATTTTTAAACAACACAAATAGCTATATAGAATTGTGCTCAATGCCAAGTTAGGATAATGGGACTCTTGAAACAGACATAACCAATCAGTACTGATTTCAATTTAACGAACAATATAGACAGTAATACCAAACGATGATATTAACAGTGTATTAGAAGCATACAGCAGGATTGGATTCAGCAATATGCAGAGTCTTCTGATCTTGGAATGGTAATGTCCAATGGTCTCTGCTAACAAGTATGGTTCAGGCTGGACAGAACCTCCATGCTCGTCACAATCAATTCAATGTTTGTAAATGTTATACGCCATAATTCTTTATTCCTCTTCTCTGCTGCAATGATCGCCGATAATATGAGCAGCTCCCGATCCTTGAGTCTGACTCCACTCGGTGCTTGATTCAATAATGTAATCTTTCCAATCGCCAAATATCTGTGTTCTGTTATTGGCTCTTCAGAAATGATATACTACTCTCGATCTTTATTGATGACAGGGTTGATCTGTCTATTGATTCTCAAGTTCGGTCACTATCACTGCTATGACTGGATACACATATTACAGGTTATATTAATCTTCTATCGCTATGTTCTGAAGGTTGCCAGTAAGACTTAGTTGATAATGATGAATGTAATATTCACTATTTTTATTCCTTGAGCAGTTGCGATCAAATCTGAAGTGCCATGTCTTAGTTTATTTGGCATTCTTAATGACTGTTTATCCTTGAACCACACCCACGATGCTTTTATTCCAAGGACAATCATTCAGATCACCAATCAATAATATATCACAACTATTGCAACGGATTAGGCACATAGGTAGCCCCAAAAATCTTCAGCTATTATATTCCGATTAGGTACAAAGACAGCATGAATTAATTGTCGGCAAATAAATACTTGTATTTTTCAGAGAATAGAGAATATATGAACTTGTTACATATTTGTCTTCAATGGAAGACTTCACAAATTTGCACAAATAAGTACAAGGTGAAATATCTGAAGTGATATCTCCAATAGTAGACTAGGGAGGATCTTGCACCTCCGAAACTACAACTCAAGACTCCCCAATTCCAATATGGAAATACAATAGATGAATTGACTGATTGATGATACAATTACTTCCCAGAAGCCACCTAAATATGAGGTTCATTCCTCCATTAACAAACAGGTCCACAAGTTAACCCAAAAAAAATTTCAAATAGGTCCACAAGTTACAAATAGGACCAGGCACAAAAATTATTAAATAATTCTCCATTAGATAATAATTAAATTGATTAATTAAACAAGTCCTTAAGATATTATTTTAAATTTTAGGACCCTTAATTAATTAATTTCATTAATTTGGGGACATTACAATCTACATGAGGAAACAATATAATTATTATATTTTTAAATTGAATATTTCTCTCCAAAAAGCTAATAAGGAGGTTGAAGGCTCGTTTTGAAGAGTGACTTGTGAATGATATAGTTATTTTGTTGGTATGAATCTAGCTTTCTTCCAATTTTTTTGAAAACAAAAACCCTCTCAAGATTTCTAGTTTCATGGATGAAAACCCCCTAGCTAGATTGGTTTGATCATAGTTGGAAAACTTGTGGGACTCGCCACGAACTCGCAAGTACTATGGCAAGCCAAGTCAACTCACCATGGAATCGCGAGCCTAGTTTGGGTGAGTCCTCGTCCAAGACTCACGAGTCTCTAGTCTCGGACTAGTGTGAGTCCAGGGTCAAGACTCACAAGTCCTTGCCAGAGACTCTCACGCACTGCTTAAGATGCCCAAACAACTTTAAAACACTTTTTTTTTTTGGTTTTTCTTCACCTATTTTATGTCACAAAGGTCATATGTGCATGCAATCACAAAAATGATGAGCTCCATGGAGTTCAATGTGGTTCTTTGTGATGTCCTTCAATTAAATCCCCTACAAAATATGTGTTCTAAAAATTCTTACAATTAAGTATAATTTGTATTAATCGAAAGATTGGTAATAATATTCGTTAAAATGGAACTATTATTCATTAACAATAATGAAACAATGTTGCCATTTTAATAAATTAAACAATATTAATAATAATTAATTTATATATAGTATTATATATATTATAGTATATACTATAATATATATTATATGCTATTTTAATAAAACATTATTAATATATTAATAAACGTTATTATTTAATTATTAATAATAATCAATTTATATATGATATTATATATATTATATTATAGCATAATATATATTTAATATATATTATAATATGTATTACTAATGTGCAAGGCGGCTGGCAAACAAAAGTTGCGACAATGTTAGGAAAAGTCGCACCCCTAAGGGTGGTGACTGGGTGTGGAGGGGACGTGACTCCCCCTCCCACATGCTTATTAATAGTTCAAATAAACAGCAAGGAACAAGGACAAAAAGAAAATACGAAACAGAGTAAAAGATAAAAACGACAAGCAGTGGGAATTCAACCTTTCAGTAAGCCATTTAACATAAATATGTCATTTAATATAAATAAATTCTATATATATATATGAACCTTTCTATTTTTATTTATGTATATATTAATATATATACTATGTATATATATAATTAAGATATATATATATATATATATATATTATGAGAATTCTTAATTAATGTATTTTTGGGAAATTCTCGATTTCTTTTATAGATAAGTCTAAAATTATCATTTTATAATCAACATTTGTACATTTATATGTTCACTAAAGATGATGATATGGATACCATATAGAATGAATCTTATATTCATTAAAGATGGATTCCTATATCTGGAGGGGGCTAGAGGAAATTGTTATAGTTTCCCTAATCTCGAGATTGTTATAATCTCACGTAGGCAGTATATATACTGATACCAGTCATATGCATATGCGTAGGCTTGGAGAGCATTTATTGCTTCCAAGAGACTCTTATGGGCAATGCTCTATGGGAAGACGTGTCGATAGCCTGATTGCTTAGAGTGGATCTTATATTGCTCAAACGAGAATTGGGAATTCTATGAAGCCCAACCTAGAGGCAGACCCTAAGAATCAAATTCCCTGTTACTAACTTTGAATAGAGTAAGAGTCATGTAAATATTGTGTAATATTTTCTACTAACATCGATTTTGCAGGAAAATACATAAGGAGAATAAGAAGGGATATTACAGTGGTAACAGAGCATAATCCTGCCATCTTGTGGAAGATAGTTCATGCAAACATATAAACGAAAGAAAAGCACAAAAGCAATGGCCGAGCAATTAGCAAATGAACTAAGAAGTTTCATTGAGCAAACTAATGAGAGATTTGAGTGAACAAATCAATTAATTCTTCAAGCCATCCAAAACATGAGCAATAACAATAACCACAATGGCCGACCCACTTCTCTGATAGGAAGAGATATACATTCTAATCATTTTGAGAATGAGTCCTCAACTCAAGATTCCACCATGAGACCAACTATACCATCATTTCTTCCAAGAGAACAACCTATCACAAGAGGAGGAGAACCATCTACCCACTCAGTAGAGGAGATTGCCCAAATGTATGCTAGCTTAGAACCAAAGATACAAAGACTCATTCCCTTTAAATAATACTATGAAACCAAAACCTTGGCAAGCCATGGTCAGAAAAGAAATCATGGGGAAAGAGACATTAAAGCCAAGATAGGCAAAATGTCCCTACCACACTTCGATGGGACGGGAAAAGAAACAACTCAAGCTTGGGTTCAAAAACTAGACACTTGCCTTTTCCTCAGCCCTATGACTGAAGAGAACGCCATTAAATTCGCCATAATCCACTTGACCGGGGAGGCCCACAGCTGGTGGCACCATGGCATCATCACCCTAGGACATAAAAGTATTAACACCTATGGTGAGTTCACTCAAAAACTCATTAGTTAGTTTGACCAAAGGGAACTAGAATGGTACTTCCAAGAATTAACCCACCTCAAACAAACAGGAACTATTGAAGACTTTGCCAACAAATTTCAGAGTCTATCAGTCATGGTTCCCGATATATCTCAAAAGAGGAGGGTCTATATGTTCATTGAAGGACTCAAAGAACACATTAAGATAAGGGTGAGACCCTTCGAACCCCAAACCCTTGAAGATGCCATTAGGAAGGCAAAAATGATGGAATACAATACAACTAAAGAAAAATAAAAAGGTGTTTCCTCTAAGACACCAAATAGAGGCGAAGGTCCAAGGAGAGATCAATCAAAATGTTTCTTATGTCAACAAACATGTAGTAAGGATCACTGGTGTAAGGAAAGGGGTGATCTCATTGAGAAAGGGTTGTGCTTTAAATGCAAAGCACCATGGACTAAAGGTCACCAATGTAAAAGAGGGCAAATGAACAACATGGAGGAGACACCTAATGAAGGGGTACCCACTGAAAGAGCTAGGTTGGAAGAGCCAGAGCAGGGAACATTACTCCTCATCGCCCAGGGGAATGAAAATAGACCCTTCCGACTTAAGGGTCTAATCAAAGGACAAAAGATAATTGCCTTGGTAGACACAGGAGCCTCGCATGACTTCAGTAGCAAGCAACTCCTAGCAAAGAGAAAGATATCAATCTGAGAATTCAAAGGGTTTGAAGTGATCATGGGCAACAAGACAATCGATCAATGTACTAGAATGGTACCCCAGTTAGAAGTCCAGAAGGGAGAACATATAATCAAAAGGAACTTCTTTGTGGTGAATTTCCAAAATGATCTCATTCTAAGAAGGCCATGGATAAACTCATTAGGGTGATTTACGATGGATAGCCCCAATCTTGAAATTTGTTTTCAGCATCAAGGGAAAGAAATAATATTGAAGGGAATGACAAATGGCACTCCAAAAGCGGTATCATGTAATAGGATGGAGAAGATCCTCAGGCATGATCAAGGAGAGTGGATGGTCCAGTGTATGGTCCTTGATAAATCATCCACTAATGAACAAGAAAATTCATATGGACATTCGTCCCATCCTAAGAAAATATAAAAAGGTCTTTGAAGATATTCACCTGCGTTCACCCCCAAAAAGAGGATTTGAACACTCAATCGAACTAGAGGAAGGAGCTAAACCGATCATCACAACCCCTTACCGACAGCCCCACAAATATAAAGAAGAAATTGAAAAAACCATTAAAGAACTTCTAGAAATGGGTCATCTTCAACCTAGCAGCAGTCCATTTGCTTCCTCCATAGTACTGGTAAAAAAGAAAGATGGGACCATGAGAATGTGTATAGATTATAGAGCTTTGAATAAAAAGACTATAAAAAACATATATCCCATCCCGAAAATTGATGAATAAATGGATGAATTACATGGGGCTAAATATTTTTCAAAAATTGATCTAAGATCAGGTTACCACCAAATTAGAATGAGGAAAGAAGACACTCCCAAAACAGCTTTCAGGTGTCACTATGGACATTTTGAATTTTTAGTCCTACCCTTTGGGCTCACTAATGCACCAGCAACTTTTCAATCATGTATGAATCATATTTTCAGACAGCAGCTAAGGAAATTTCTACTTGTTTTCTTTGATGATATACTCATTTACAATGAGACATGGGAGAAACACCTCAAACACATCGAGGACGTACTTAACATTTTAGAGTCAGAGTCATTATATGCAAAAATTTCCAAGTGTGAATTTGGGTTAGAGGAAATCATTTATTTAGGACACAAAATCAGTGAAGCAGGAGTAAGTGTGGATGAAGAAAAAATTAAGGCTATTAAAGAATGGTCAACCCCCAGAACCTTAACACAACTAAGGGGATTTGTGGGACTATGCAGTTATTACAGAAGGTTTGTAAAGGGTTTTTCAAAAATTGCAGCCCCCCTCACCGATCTGACAAGAAAGGGAGCTTTCACTTGGAATGATAAGGCCCAACAAGTTTTCGAACAACTTAAGGTAACCATGAGCTCCTGCCCAATCCTAGCTATACCCGACTTCTCCATACCCTTTGAACTTCAAGGTGTTGCCTCCGAGGAAGGCATTGGGGACATACTCATGCAGAAGAAGCACCCTATAGCATTCGAAAGCCACAAATTCATAGAAGGGGAAAGACACTATTCCATTTATGACAAAGAGATGCTAGCCATAATGCATGCTTAGCCAAGTTTCGTCAATACCTAGTTTGTGGGAAGTTTATTGTGAAAACAGACCACAACAGTTTGCGTTTCTTCTTAAGTCAGAAGAACCTCAATGATAGGCAACAAAAATGGGTAAGCAAAATACAAGCTTATGACTTTGATATAGAATATGTAAAACGGGTGAATAATGGCGCCGCAGATGCACTATCTAGAAGGGCACACCTCAATGCCATCACTAGTATCTCTAAGAATTGGAAAGAAGGGATCGTCAAGGAATATGATCAAGATTCACAAGCAAAGGAAGTTCTAGAAGGTAACCCACCCCATGAAAACTACAAAGTTAGAGATAATCTCATATTCTATAAGGAAAGAGTGTATTTGGTTCCCTAGTCTGAATTCAAAAACAAAATTCTCCAAGAATTCCACAACAACCCCTTAGCAGGACATCAAGGATATTATAAAACCTATAAACATATCCGAGAAAAGTACTCATGGAAAGATCAAAAAAAGATGTAGAAAAATATGTGTTGTTCCTAACCAGTTACTAAGGGGGGGGTGAATCCATAAATTCAATTTCTACTTCTCTTTTAAGCAATCAAATATTCTTGTTAATACACAAAACAAAAGAATATTATGACAACCATAAACAGAAATTAAATGCACAGGTCAACACAACATTTATACGTGGAAACCTTCGGTTAGAAGGAAAAAACCACAGTGGGACAGAACCACGAAACTCCACTACTGCAATAATAAAGTTGCCCTGTTAGAGGCTTACAAAGCACTGGTGAGAGTGCCACCCAGTTAAGGGATTTGATAGAACCTGTTAGGATATTGACCCTGTTAGGAGTCGCCTTATCAGAGGACTTAAAACACCAACAAAGATGTTACCCGGTAAAGGGATTTATACAATAGAACCTGTTAGGGTTCACCCTGATTGAGGGATTTAAATATGCTTCACAACTAAAGCAATGATCTTATGACACTATATTTGTCAATTTAGATCATACCTATTCACCCTTTCCTCTCCTTGGCTGTTGAATCTTTCTCTCCCTTTCACCTTCTGTGACTATGATTCCTCTCACAAGATTCTGCTCTCCTGCTCTCTTTCGCTCTATGCTCTTGATTTTCAACAACACAACTTTCATGTCTTTCGACCTATATTTATAAGGAATTATCTTATTAAAAATACATTTAATAGTTCCGCCAAGTTGTAAACTCTCCCAAAAATCACCCATGCAAAACCCTAGATCAAAAAGCTTGCAAAATGATCTTTAGTTTACCTTGAAACGCTCGCAGAAAAACAAAGCTAACTCCAGTTTAACTGAAAAAATGCTCCACATAATCCAATTCGGATTATCATGCACTTAACCGATGTGTGATTTGTATCCAGTTAGTCATCTATACCCTGTGTGTTTGCCAAGACCGGTTGGACAAAACCTAGACCGATATAAGCATGACCAGTTAAGGTACACTATTTTCTTGCTCATTCTTCCCGATTCACAATTATTACAGTAACATACCTATTTAAATATGCTTCACAACTAAAGCAATGATCTTATGACACTATATTTGTCGATTCAGATCATACCTATTTACCCTTTCCTCTCCTTGGTTGTTGAATCTTTCTCTCCCTTTCACCTTCTGTGACTGTGATTCCTCTCACAAGATTCTACTCTTCTGCTCTCTTTCGCTCTATGCTCTTGATTTTCAACAACACAACTTTCATGTCTTTCGACCTATATTTATAAGGAATTATCTTATTAAAAATACATCTAATAGTTCGGACAAGTTGTAAACTCTCCCAAAAATCACGCATGCAAAACCCTAGATCAAAAAGCTTGCAAACTGATCTTTAGTTTACCTCGAAACGCTCGCAGAAAAACAAAGCTAACTCCAGTTTAACTGAAAAAACGCTCCGCATAATCCGGTTCGGATTATCATGCACTTACCCGGTGTGTGATTTGTATCCGGTTAGTCATCTATACCCTGTGTGTTTGTCAAGACCGGTTGGACAAAACCTGAACCGGTATAGGCATGACCGGTTAAGGTACACTATTTTCTTGCTCATTCTTCCCGGTTCACAATTATTACAGTAACATGAGTACCGGTGTGTACCGGTGTGATGTATCCGTGGGATTGATGTTTGCCAATGACTTTACCAATGACAACTAACTTTATGTCAACAATATGTACAAGAATGCATGGCATGTCAGCGCAACAAAGTTGAACTCTCCCACCCCGCTA
Source organism: Chamaecyparis obtusa (assembly GCA_027943335.1). NCBI lineage: Eukaryota > Viridiplantae > Streptophyta > Pinopsida > Cupressales > Cupressaceae > Chamaecyparis > Chamaecyparis obtusa. The sequence continues at coordinate 1,286,584 of BSBK01001175.1, read as the reverse complement.
GATTACTCCAATCATTGCCTATTCCTAAACAAAAATGGGAGAGCATATCTATGGACTTCATCACAGGATTACCAAGGACACAAGGGAAGGATAGCATCTTTGTGGTAGTAGACATACTGACTAGATACGCCCACTTCTTTGCAGTCTCGACTGAGCATAAGGCATTTCAGATAGCAGATCTATTATTTAGATAAGTTTTTAGACTCCATGGGCTCCCTCAGAATATTGTCAACGACAGAGACAAGTTTATTAGCCAATTTTGGCAAGAACTCTTTAAGTTGGCCGGAACAGTCTTAACTCCCAACACCAGTTACCATCCTCAAACTGACGGGCAAACTGAAGTGGTAAACAAATGGCTAGAAGGCTACCTAAGGAACTATGTTACTTTACAACAAAACATGTGGATTAAGTGGTTACATTGAATATTGTTACAATATAACACACCACATGTCCACCGCGATGAGTCCCTTCCAAGCATTATATGGTATGAGGCTACATCCTTTGGAGAATTAATCCCTCAAGAGATCAAGGCACCAAAAGCACAAGATTTTATTTGCAAAGTAGAGACATCATGAAATCCTTGAAAGACAATTTACAGCAAGCTCAAAATCAGCAAAAGATCTATACAGATAAGAAGCGCATAGAAAGAACCTTCGAAGTCGGAGATCTCGTATTTTTATGATTACAACCCTATAAACAAACTTCTATCAAAAAGAATGGAACAGAAAAGTTGAAACCTTGATTTTATGGCCCCTACAGGGTATTAAGAAGAGTTGTGGAAGTAGCTTATGGAGTAGAACTCCCCAAGAATAGCAAAATACATAATGTGTTCCACGTCTCCAGACTTAAGAAAGTCCTCGGACAACACACGGTCCTCTGTGATGAATTGCCCCCTTAGATGAAGGGAAACTCATTCTACAACCAGAGATCATTCTTGACACACGGGAAAAGAAGTTACGGAACCGGACTATCATCGAATGCCTGGTAAAATGGAAAGACCTTCTGGATGAAGATTCTACTTGGGAAAGGGAGGAGAACCTCAAATTGCTTGAGGACAAGCAAATTAAAGTCGGGGGAACTATGATGTCCCTCAATTAAATCCTCTACAAAATGTGTTCTAAAAATTCTTACAATTAAGTATAATTTGTATTAATCGAAAGATTGGTAATATTCGTTAAAATGGAACTATTATTAATTAACAATAATTAAACAATGTTCCCATTTTAATAAATTAAACATTATTAATATATTAATAATATTATTATTTAATTATTAATAATAATCAATTCATATATAGTATTATATATTATAGTATATACTATAATATATATTATATGCTATTTTAATAAAACATTATTAATATATTAATAAACGTTATTATTTAATTATCAATAATAATCAATTTATATATAATATTATCTATATTATATTATAGCATAATATATTATATATATTATAATATATATTACTAATGTGCAAGGCGACCAACAAACAAAACTTGCGAAGGTGTTAGGAAAAGTCGCACCCCTAAGGGTGGCGACTGGGTGTGGAGGGGACGTGACTCCCCCCTCCCACATGCTTATTAATAGTTAAAAGAAACAACAAGGAACATAGACAAAAAAATATGAAAGGGTAAAAGATATAAACGACAAGTAGTGAGAATTCAACCTTTCGGTAAGCCATTTAATATAAATATGTCATTTAATATAAATAAATTCTATATATATATATGAACCTTTCTATTTTTATTTATGTATATATTAATATATATATACTATGTATATATAATATATATAATTAAGATAAACATATATATATTATGAGAATTCTTAATTACTATATTTTTGGGAAATTCTGGATTTCTTTTATAGATAAGTCTAAATTTATGATTTTATAATCAACATTTGTACATTTATATATTCACTAAAGATGATATGGATATCATATAGAATGAATCTTATATTCATTAGAGATGGATTCCTATATCTAGAGGGGGCTAGAGGAAATTGTTATGGTTTCCCTAGTCTCGAGATTGTTATAATCTCACGTAGGCAGTATATATACTGATACCAGTCATATGCATATGTGTAGGCTTGGAGAGCATTTATTGCTTCCAAGAGACTCTTATGGGAAGTGCTCTATGGGAAGACGTGTTGATAGCCCGATTGCTTAAAGTGGATGTTATATCCCTCAAGCCGAGAATCAGGAATTCTGTTAAGCCCGACCTAGAGGTAGCCCCTAAGAATCAAATTCCCCCTTACTAACTTTGAATAGAGTAAGAGTCATGTAAATATTGTGTAATATTTTCTACTAACGCCGGTTTTGCAAGAAAATACACAAGGAGAATAAGAAGGGACATAACATTCTTAAGGTCTTAATTTGGTCTTGGTAGTGAAGGCTCAGCCCTGGGACCCCACAAGGGGTGTTGCCCCTTGATCCCACTGGAGGGGCTTTCTCCAGAACCCTGCAAGGGGTGCAACTTGACCTCACTGGGAGCGTTGCCCCCAAAACCCCATTTGATTTTTGAAGTACACTACAACTTTGAGTTTGCACAGTATGAGTCATTGTCTACCCCCTTGCAATTAGCCTTTAATCATGAATGAATAAAGAAATATTTTACTCCCATATTTGGTATGCACCACCATCTCTATTACTATTGCATGTATGTAATATGGCTCTTATATTCTATAAATGCATTAATTTCTTGCATTTTGGTAAACTATGGTTACTTCTTTGTCAAGCCCTTTCCCGAGTTACTTGCCAAGTCCCGAGTCTGAGTTATTTAGGGTTGCCAAGTCCGAGTTTTCCAACTATGGGTTTGATTCCATCAAGGGATTATTACAATAAAAGTTAGTTTCTATTATCATCTTAATGGTTATCTATGTAGATATTGTAAATCTCTTGTAAATATTAGAATATTTCTAATATTTAGTTTGCAATTAGTTAGAATAGAATGTTTCTATTCTTTATGAATGTTTCCTAAGGAAACATCGTTAATTCTTTTGTATATATTGATCTTTCGATATCTGTTAATATATCAAGTATTTTACCAATTACTTCTTGTAATATCGTATCAGAGTGAATACTTTAATTTTTTTGAAAAATTTATAATTTCTGAAAATCAAATTTTTCATAATTATTTCTGGGTTAGTTTTTTACAGAGATCTTCTCAGGGTTCATGACTGCTAGTGTTATTCTCTCAACATCTACCATTTTCTGAAAGAAATCTCCATTTTTCTACAATTTTTGGAGCTATTTCGAACCAGTTAGGTTTTTCTTTGAAAACCCTAATTTTTTGTACCGAATCGAAAAAAAATTGTAGATTCTGGGTTGGTTTTTCTAGAACTCAACTGGGTTGTCGTCCATTTTTTTTGGTGCCTTGATTTTTGTGCCTCAGTTTTGGAGCCAGCGAATCCAAAATCTGACAAAATATTCCTTCTAGGTTTTTCGAGCTCTCTTCTAGGTACCACTTCCTTTTTTGGGGTCTTTCGGCATTTCGCCTCAACGTACATGCCTTCTCAGTTCTACACATTTTTCACTGAAAATCGTGTCATGGCATCTCAGTCAAATATTATGCTTGAGGGAAATCAGAAGTTCAATGGTCGGAATTATAGCACGTGGAAGCAGCAAATGCTAACCATCTTCAAATATCGCGACAACGATGCGGTAGTTCTTGGTACTACTAAATGTCTAGATGCAGCTAGTTCTAATTAGGTTCAGATGACCAACATAATCGGGAGGCGGTGATGCTTCTCAAGTTATCAATGGCTGATGATCAGCTCCCTCTGATTTTTTCAGGTGCCTCGATTTTTGTGCCTCAATTTTTGAGTCAACAAATCTAGAATCTGACAGCATATTCCTTCTAGGTTTTTCGAGCTCTCAACTAGGTTATCATTTGTTTTTGGGTGCCTCAATTTTTGTGTATCAATTTATGAGCTAACGAATCCAAAATCTAACAACATATTCCTTCTAGGTTTTTCGAGCTCTCTTCTAGGTACCACTTCCTTTTTTTTGGGCCTTCCGACATTTCGCCTCAACGTACGCGCCTTCTCAATTCTACACGTTTTTCACTAAAAATTGTGCCATGGCATCTTTGACAAATATTCTGCTCGAGGGAAATCAGAAGTTCAATGGTCGAAATTATAGCACGTGGAAGCAGTAGATGTTAACCATCTTCGAATATTGCGGCAACGATGCGGCGGTTCTAGCAACTACTAAATGTCTGAGTGCAGCTGGTTCTGATTAGGTTACATATGACCAACATAATCGGGAGGCGGTGATGCTTCTGAAGTTATCAGTGGCTAATCAGCTCCCTCACATTCCATCTAGCCAAACACCTACCGAGATCTAGGAGCACCTCAAAACTCTACATGAGACTTTAGATAAAAGCAAGGCCTTCTTTCTCAAGAACACTTTATTTTCTATTGTCATGGATGAGCGAAAATCGCTCTAGGATCACCTGAATAGGATTCAGGAAATCCGTGATCAGTTGCTTGACATTGGATGCAAGATGGAGGAAGAGGACATTGTGGTAATCACCCTCAAAAGTTTATCCAAGTCCTACGAGCATTTTATCAAGACTCTCAACATCACTTCTACGGGAGTTGACCTGAAATTCACTGATCTCTGCACACTTCTGCTTCAGCAAGATCGGTGGAAACAACAATTCAGTAGTAGTTCTAGCACCACCTCCACAGAGCAAGCCTTTGCTGCTAAATCCTTTCAAAAGGATATGGTCAAGTCTCATTCTCAGCAGTCTTCTCAGCAGAAGCCCTCTGCTCCAGCATCTAAAGTCTCCAAGAAAAAGAACATTCAATGCAACTACTGCCACAAGTATGGTCACATGAAGGTTGAATATCGAAAGCGCTTAGCTGCCCAAACTAAGCAATTTGGTTCGCTGCCCAAAGAGAAGAGTGCAGAGCACACTGAGCAGACAGAATCTGCCTTTTACGCTTCATGGCTAAAAGACCAGCAAATCATGTCAAGTCGTCTACCTGGTACATTGATTCAGGTGCCTCTCGTCATTTCACCCACCGTAAAGACTGGTTCACTGACTACCAGCCTTTTTCAGATTCAGTTATTTTTTATGGCAGGGAAGAGTACACTGTTGTTGGCAAAGGCAACATATAGATTCAGTCTACTAGTAGGAATCTCATTTTCCTCGATGTGTACTACACTCCAAGGATGGAACGAAATCTACTCTCAGTTAGTCAGATGCTGCGACACTCTCCACGGTTGGATGTCACCTTCAATTCACATCAGTGCACCATCACTAATCGTGAGACTCGGTCTGTTGTTGCAGTTGGCCTTGAGCATCATGGTCTTTTCAAACTTGCTGATTCTAGTGTTTCTCAAGACCTAGCTATGGCTGCTCGGCGGTCTTCTATTAGCACACTTTGGCATCAGTGATATGGGCACTTAAATGTGCGCTATCTTGCTCAGCTTGCTTCAGACGAGCTTGTCCTCGGATTACCAGAGATTCAGACTCAACAGCTTGGAGTTTGTGATGCATGTCTACAAAATAAAGTATAAGTCTCACGGTACTTTGGATAACTACAAAGCTCATTTAGTTGCGAAGGGCTTCTCTCAGCGTCAGGGCATCGATTACGATGGGACCTTTGCTCCTACAGCAAAGATGAGCACTATCAGATTAGTCCTAGCCATGACAACTCAGTTTGGCTGGTAGGTCCATCAGATGGATGTCAAGAGTGCTTTCCTGAATGGTGACCTATAGGAAGAGGTCTACATGACTCAGCCTCCTGGTTTCAAGGTTGCTGGTAAAAAACACCAGGTACTCAAACTGGTGAAAGCTCTCTATGGCTTGAAGCACACCCCTAGGACATGGTAGATGAAAATTGATAAGTACCTCAGTGATCAAGGCTTCCAAAGGAGTTCTTGAGACTCAAATTTGTACATCAAGACTACTGACAGTGCCATCATTCTTCTAGTCATTTATGTGGATGATCTGATCATCACTGGTAGTTCGACATCTTTGATTTAGGGAATCAAACAGAGTTTATGCCAGTCTTTTGATATGACTGACCTTGGCCTCATGCATTATTGCTTCAGTGTTGAGATTTGGCAGCAGTCTTCCAGTATATTCATTTCTCAATCCAAATATGTCAGGGCTCTGTTAGACAAGTTTCATATGCAAGATTGCAAGTTTGCATCTACACCTATGGAGAAAGGTCTTAAGTTATCAGCCAAGTTTGATTCTCCTCCAGTTGATGATACGACATATAGGCAACTAGTAAGCAGTCTCATCTATCTCTCTGTTATTAGACTTGATATCAGCTTCGCCGCCAGCTACATTTCACGCTTTATGACAGCTCCCAAGGCTGATCATTGGATGGCTGCTAAGCGTGTGCTTCGTTATGTGAAAATTCTCTTCTCTCAGAGTCCTAATCCTAGACTCAATGGATTCACAGACTTAGTTTGGGCAGGCTCTGTTGACGATAAAAGGTCAACCTCTGGATATGTGTTTAGTTTGGGATCTGGTGTCATCACATGGACCAGTAAGAAGCAACAGGTCGTTTCCCTCTCCTCTACAGAGGCCGAATACAAAGGGACATTTAAGGTAGGCTGTGAAGTTGTTTGGCTTCATCAGATGCTCGGGGATATGCAGATGTCACCAGCAGGCCCGACCACTTTGTTTGTTGATAACGAAGGCGTTATCAAGTTAGCAAAAAATCCAATCTTCCATGAAAGAACCAAGCATGTGAATGTTCACTGTCACTACATTCGGCAATTGGTTGAAGATGAGACAATACATTTGCAATATGTTCCTACAACGGATCAAACTGCAAACATTCCCACCAAGCCTCTTGGTCTAGAAAATTTTTACAAATTCAAAGGACAGCTTGGTGTAATAGATAGATTAACCAGTAAGGGAGGGTATTACGATAAAAGCTAGTTTCTATTATCGTTTTAATGGTTATCTATGTAGATATTGTAAATCTCTTGTAAATATTAGAATGTTTCTAATATTTAGTTTTTATTTAGTTACAATAGAATGTTTCTATTCTTTACAAATGTTTCCTAAGGAAACATCGTTCATTCTTTTGTATATATTGATCTTTTGATCTCTGTTAATATGTCAAGTATTTTACCAATTACTTCTCGTTATAGGGATCACCTAAGAGGGGAGAAAAGCATATCATTGAGCTAGAGGGAGCCAAGCTAGTGACTACTACTCCTTATTGACATCTTCAAAGGCACAAGGGTGAGATAGAAAAGGCAATTAAGGAGTTTTACTGGAAATGGGATACATTAGACATAGCAAGAGTCCTTCACATCAACAGTAGTATTGGTTAAAAAGAAGAATGGGACGATGCAAATGTGTATTGATTACTAGGCCTTGAACAAAAAGACAATCAAGAATAGGTCTCCAATTCCCAAGATTGATGAGTTGATGGGGCAAGGTACTTTTCTAGGATTGATTTGAGGTCAAGGCATCACCAGATCCAAATGAAGAAAGAGGATATTGAGAAGACTAATTTCAGATGCCATTTTGGGCATTTTGAGTTCCTAGTAATGCCCTTTAGAGACAAATACTCCAACAACTTTTCAAAGTTGTATGAATCAGGTGTTTAGGAAGTAATTGAGGAAAATTGTTTTGATATTCTTTGATGACATCCTGATATACAATGAGACATGGAAGGAGCATATCCAGCATCTCGAGGAGGTATTAATCATCTTAGAGAGTGAGATTCTATATGGTTAGAGTATAAATGTGACTATGAGATGACATGACTTCTCTATCCAGGTCAAATCATCAGTGCAAAGCGAGTGAGAGTGGACCTTGGGAAGATCAAGGCTATTGGTGAGTGACCTACTACTCCTACAAATCTCACAACTCAAGGGATTATTTGGTCTTTGTGGATTCTATATGAGGTTTGTTAGAGGCTTTTCACAAGTTGCAGCTCCACTTACAAATTTGACTAAGAAGGGAGGCTTTGAGAGGTTCAATTTAGCAAAGAAGTAATTTTAGCACTTCAAGAAGGTAATGTTTACATGTCCATTTTTAGTAATACTGATTTTACCAAACCATTTGAGTTAGAGTGTGATGCTTGAGGAGAGGGTATAGAAGCAGTTTTGATGCAAGGGAAGCGCTCCACCGCATTTGAGAATGGGAAGCTAAGAGACATCGAAAGGAGCTAATCTATGATATGTTGGCCATTATGCATGCCTTGGCCTAATTTAGAGGCTGATGCACTTTCTAGGAGGCTTGCATATGTTCTTTGACAAAGAATTTTGCTGATTAGGGAGAATTAAATGCAACAAAGTACGTAAAAAATTTATGGGCAGGAGTTATAGAGGAAACAATTCATGATGACAAGTACACCGTGATTAATGACTTGATCTTATACAAGGATAGAATCTATTTGGTGCCTTCTTCACAACTGAAGGTGAAGATAATGAGAACTTTCCATGATGCACCTATGGTTGGTCACCCAGGTTTCTTTAAGACTTATAGACTGATCTGTAATGCCCCCTTCTAGAATATAAATAAAAAGAAAAGGTTAGGAAAATAAATTATTTAATTATTTAATATTATCCCTCAAAAGTAATTCATAAGGGAAGAAACCTTTCCCCAACCTCCTTGGAGTGCTTCCCTGCAACTTCTTCCTACAACTTGCTGACTTGGACCTCTTCGTGGATCTATTTCCACTTGTTTGTATTTCTTTCTTTTGGTCTGTTGTTTGTGTTTTTTGTGTGGGTTGTGTTTAAACTTTTCTTTGTTTTTCGTGCCTCTGATATATAGATTGTTTTTGAGGTTTTTTTCCTCCGCCTTATTCATTTATTTTGGCCACAAGCCCGGCCTTTAATGCCCTATACTGGAAGGCTTTGTTTGGCTCGAAGTGATGAACGATACTAATAATGACCTGGGGGGGAATAATGCAGTTGTTGATGAGAACGGATTGCAAAGTGAAAGTGAAAACCAAAACATTAAGTCTCAGAGGCAGTCGTATAGGGTTGCCTTGGTTGTAGACGACCATTCTACTCTTTGACCACCGTCTACAACCTTCAAAGGAAGACTCTTGGCAATGGAAGAAATTGGGACCCGGAGGATTATTGGGGGCCAAAAGAAATGGAAGTGGAGATGGAGGCGTCCTCAAAACTGGAGACTTTGGATACCAAATAGAGGGTACAATGTCTCCTTCTGGACCTAAAATCCTATCTCTTTCTCCAAATAATGATATGCTTAAAGCCCTAAGATACCAATGCGCTTCAGAATCTGTTGAATGCGGATGCGGGTGCGTTCGGGTGCGGATGCCATCCGGAAGCACATCCTGGGCGCCTGGATGCATTGTGATGCACACATCCGGAAGCGCATCCGGGGCGCCCAAATGCGTTGTGATGCGCTCATAGTGCATCACAACGCATCCTAGCGCCCAGGATGCACTTCCGAATGGCATCCGCAGGGCATCCGAGCGCGTCAAAGCCAAAACGCGGGCCCAGACTCCCATTTTTGGAAAAAGGTAACTTAAAAATAGAATAAGACATGTGTTTAAATGAATATTTTATTCATTCTTTGACTTAAAAACCCTAAAATGGCCCTAGAAGAGGCCATTCAAACATTTATCTTCTCATTTCTTATGCAGCTTGCCTCTTTTTTCATTTTCTCTCCATTTTCGATTTTGAAGCTAAGGTGATTGTTTTCAAAGAGGATCGTTCGTGGGCTAAGAGATAGCTTCCACAGAGGAGTTTTCAGCATCAAAGGTAAGCATTTTATCCCATTGTTGAGTTCTTTAATGGATTTTTTTGAGGTTTTGATGGATTGTTTCAAGTTTGGGTAGAAATATTTCAAGTTTTTTTTTCATTTTTTTGTTTTTTAAGAAATAATGAAACAAGTTTAGCTATTTGTTTTAGACTATTTTTGTATCATTGTTTTGCACTTGTAAGCTTGATGTTCATAGGTTTTTTCTAAATTTTATTTATTTATTTTCTTATTATAGCAAGGAATCGATTGTATTGTGCAAGAATGGCCACCACCGGTAGTCAAAGTTCAGTGGGAGGGCAAAGTAACGATAATTTTAATATTGATGTAGAATCTCCTTTATGGAGACATAACACTAGAGTATCATAGGTTTCAGGGGGTGGCTCGAATCTTTGGAAGTGCAATTATTGTCAAAGTAACAACGGAAAACCATTCAATAGCTCATATTCCCAGATAAAACTTCATTTTATGGGCCCTTCTGGAAAAGGTATTGCAATGTGCAAAGGCACAAATGGGAAGGGGCTATCTAATGCACAGATAGCTTCATTTGTAAAAGAACAAGAAGAGGCTGACTGTTTGGTTAAAAGATCAAACAAAAAAATTTTATCAACCTCCATCCAGAAATAACAAAATGCAATTACCCAATGAACCAATTGTCTCCTCCAAACATCCATTCTTGGAAATACTTGTACCGGGAGAGGAAGAGGAAGAAGTAGAAATTACAGCCCACAAAAGAGGCCCATTGGATAGTGCATTTAAAATGGAGGCAAGAGAGCTTGCTGATGAAGCCATTGCACGTTGTCTCTATGCTAATGATCTTCCTTTCAACTTGGTAAGATCACCATATTGGAAGAAAATGGTGGAAGCCATCAATAAAGCCCCAGCTGATTACATAAATCCCGAGTATGAAAAGGTGCGTACCACTTTGTTGCAAAAAGAGAGGATTGCTATAGAGAGGGCTCTTCAACCAATTAAACATTCTTGGAAAACTTCAGGTATAACTATTGTGTCTGATGGATGGAAAGATACAAGAAATCGATCATTGATTAATGCGATTGCAATGTCCCCCAAAGGGTCAATGTTTTTAAGGGTTGTTGATTGTGAAGGGCAGGTGAAGGATTCACAGTTCATTAGTAGAATTCTCATTGAGGCCATAGAGATGGTGGGGAGTGAGAATGTGGTACAAGTGGTTACAGGCAATGCCAAAAATTGTAGGGGTGTAGATACTTTGATTTAGGGTCGGTATGACCATATTTTTTGGACACCATGCACAGTACACTCCCTAAACTTGATCATGCAACAAATTGGCACTCAAATTGATTGGGTGAAGCAAATTTACCAAGATGGGTAGGAGATACAAATGTTTGTGACGAACCACCACATGTCACAATCCATATTTAGAACATTCTCCAAATTGGAGCTGCTGAAGGTAAACTCAAATTGTAATTACTAAATTAGTAAATTTCATTTATTTATGTTCATGTTCAATTATCAAATTGTATATAACTTTGCTTAATATTTATTGACATATTGTTAACTTGCTTTATGCTTAGGTTGCTGAGACCCGTTTTGCGTCTCATACTATTGTTATGAGATGACTTGTGAAGGTGCAAACAGCATTAAGCCAAATGGTTATTTATAACCAGTGGGGTATATGGAAGGCTTCAAATTCAGAAAGAGCCCAAAAGGTCAAGGCTTTGGTCTTGGATGATAGTTGGTAGGCTCAGGTGCAATTTGTGTTGGATTTCACGGACCCTATCATGACCATGCTCCGCTTTGCCGATACAGATACACCTTGCTTGGGGGATGTGTATGATAGCATGGACACCATGGTTGAGAAGGTAAAAGTTGCCATACAAATACATGAGAATGACCCCACAGAATGTGAAGCCTTATGCAATAAGGTGGAGGTAATCATTCATCATCGTTGGGAGAAGATGACTACCCCATTGCACCTCCTCGCATATGCATTATCTCCAAGGTACTATAGTCAGCAAGTACTTGGTATGCCAAGAAGAGTTGCACCATATGCGGATGAAGAAGTTGCTAATGGGTGCTACAAAGCTTTTACAAGGATCTTCCCAGATGATCAAATGCACGACACAGTGAGGGAAGAATTTGGCTTATTTGCTTCAGGTTCAAAAATGTCTCCATTTGCAATCAAGGACCAATATAAAACGGGAGCTATGACTTGGTGGTACATGTATGATCTACCATACAAGTATCTACAACGTCTTGCAATCAAGATCCTGTCACAAGTAAATTTTTTTGTTGTTTTTTGTTTACCACATGTATTCTACAATTTAGTGTTTAACATTCTTTAAATTGTTTTTCATTTGTATGTTTAATTGTGTGAACACTATCCAGGTTGCAAGTTCTTTTGCTGCTGAAAGGAATTGGAGTACATACTCCTATATCCATTTAGTGAAGCACAACCGGTCGGGCTCAAAGAAAGCTGAGGACTTGATTTACATTCATACCAACTTACGTCTTTTGTCACGCAACCAGAATGAATACAAGGAAGGGTCAACCAAGCTTTGGGATGTAGTCCCTGAGTGTGCAAACTTGGATGCAACACTTCATGATCTTACTGCAGTCACAGATGATGGTGATGATACCATGACATATGGTGCATCTAGCACAAGTGGAACCATTCTTGGTTCAAATGGTCTTGAACTTGCAGCAGTTGGACATGGAGATAATGAGAATGTGGATTTTCTTGAGAATCCTTATGATTCTCAATCTGATTAGCGAATCTTGAGTCTTGACTCTTGAATCCTTGATTGATAAACAATGAAACATTGAATGATGAACTAAGTTTTGAGTTTGTAATTAGTTATTGAACTTCTTTCTATTTGAACATTTTTGTCTATGAAGTTTTAAGTTGAAGTTGAGCTATCGAATATGAAATATCTTGAATCTTGTCACTTGATCAATGGTAAAGTATCATTATTCTGATAATCTGATTCATACTATCAAATGATTTATTTAATATTTTTGTATATTTCAGATTTCTTGCACTTCATATATATATATATATATATATATATACAATCGTATCTGCATCCACTAAAAAAAAATTTCACGCATTCGCGCATCCGCATCCGCACCCAAATCGGTAACTTAGTTAAAGCCATTAAAAGTCAACAAAATAGACTTAGAAATGTGGCTATTTTCTTTCTCTATATGGATTTGAACTCTTTGCCTTCTCGAAAGTTTTTTGATGATTGGATTCAGAATGTTTGGGTAAAAAATTGGGGCTTTATGTAATTTTTTGTCACATGATGCAACAAGGATTTTTGTGGTTGTGTTTAAATCCCATAATATGCAGGAAAGATTTTTAGAAGAGGGCTTTTGGAATGTGGGATAATGGCTTTTTAGAGCCTTCTCATGGTCTCCAAAAGGGAACCTATACTAGTTCTGGGCTAGGTCTTCTCCTAACTGGATGGAAATTAAGAATGTTCCTACTAAACATTGGTGCTTTCTTCTCAAAATATTGAAGCCACTAGGCAACATTCATCAAATTGAAGAGTCTAGAGTTACGCTTCCCCATTTGAATGCGAGGGTTTTGATTTCTCTCGGCCACAAATCTGAGATTTCTAATAAAATTGCTTTGTCTGTTGAAGGTGATACCCTTAATTGTGATGGGGTACTCTTAGATAATCCCCATGCCTATTTTCTCTGCAAAAAAATGGTCACTTAAGAAAAGAATGTCCTTTAAAAACGGATCAGAATGGGGCTTTCAATGTTAAAAAGATGGCAGATAAATTGACGATGCTCCCTCCCTCTAAGACTCAAAGAGATGAGTATGACCAGGGCAAGGAGGACAAAACTATTGAAAAAAATCTTGCAAGAACTGCTATTGAGAAAGGTAGAATAAGTTTGTCCCACCCCAATATTGACAAAGTGGAGGATGGCTCCCGGAGCTACAATATCTCCCTCATTAACCCTCTATTTGAAGAGGAATTGAATGTTTTCCCGACAAAGGGTTCCACTAATATTGAGTTTGAGGCTTCCCCCTTGACCACTTGGCACCAATGATACTATCTTTGTTGGAAAGAAGAATGCTCAACAACTAGCTTTGGAGTCTATCCAGGCTAAAGCTAAATATAATAAACCCTCTTCCCAATTGACTTCTCCTCAAAGTGGTGTAGGTCCCAAAGTCAATTCGAACCTCCTCCCTGGTGATGAAGGATTTGGTAAAGAAATTGTACTTGTTAATACTGAAATTGAATGGTTGAGGCAACTTCACAAGGTGATTTTGATCAGTTTGAGCTTGTGTTAAGTAAAGGGGATAGAAAAAAGAGGAAATTGAATGGTAGGCAATCTTTATCCCATGCTAGGGCAAAGAAGAAACCTACAAAAAAAAGTGGAAATCCCCAAATGTTTTGATAGATTATATAGGAACCAGAAATCTCTTCCGCAATCATCCCCTGATAAATGCACATCAATATATCAAGCTGGAATGTTAGGGGATTGGAGATGAGTGACAAGAAATATGTGGTTAGAAATTGGTGTAGGAAAAATGACAAATTGGACTGTTATTTATAATAGCTTCGATCAGATAGATGATAAAATATAATATAATATATGATTATAATAATAATAATAATATCAATATAATAATATTGATATAATTATTATTAATATTAATATAATATATAAATATTGATTATATCATATATAAAATAATATATAAATAAACAAATAATAATTATAATATTAATACTGTTATTATTATTATTATAATATATATTATTAGATAGAAAAATGTTATTAAATTAATACATATCGCATATTATGATTTCCGTTTTACCTTGCACTGTCGACGGCAATGTTTGGAAAGTCGCATGCAGGAAGCGTGACTGCTTTGAACAGTCACGCCCTGAGGAGTCACGTCTATCATAGACGTGACTCTTGATAGTCACTGCCGCAGTCACTGCCGCACAAATAAAGTTGCAGTCAAGGATTGTTAAACTGATATAGAAATCGTAAAATACCGGTTCATCTAAATAGAATAACAGCAGGGTTGAATTCTCAGATTCAACAATATTTAACATCACAAAATTATTGTTTTGTAATTATCTTACAGATTGAATTTAATAATAAATTCTGTTTGCATTTACATGGTATCAGAGCAAGGTTAGGAAGGTCCTAGCAGCAACGGGATTTGAGACATTCAAATTTAATCTAAAAGAACATTACATTTCCTTATGGCTACTGTAATTCGATTCGAAGACGGGCTAGAACGAGGAAATAATTTTTCATCATGGAAATTCAGAATTATGATGATATTAAAAGAAAACAAAGTTGAGTCATTTGTGAAAAAGAATAAACCAGAACTAGAGAATGACTCGGAGAAAACAGCATAGATTGAAGGAAATGAAAAAGCCATGAAAATCATAGTTGATGGAGTTAGAGATCATATCATACAAATGTTGACAAAATATGAAACTGCATATCATATGTTTAAAGCACTTGAAAGTATGTATGAAATAAATAACTCCAACAGAACCTTGGCCCTTAAGAGAGAAATCAATGATATAAATATGAACAAAGGAGAATTTATCAATGCATATTTTATGAGGATATCAACTCTAAGGGATCAATTATCAACTCTTGGATATCAAATTGAAAGTAAGGAGCTAACACTTATCGCCCTAGATGGCCTACCAAATTCATGGGAAACTTTTGTTCAAGGCATTAGTGCAAGGTCTAAATTTCCAAAATTTGACCGATTAAGATCAGACTGTCTTCAAGAAGAATCGAGACAAACAAAGAAAGGATTCAATCAAAAGAACATAGATGAAGATCTTCATGTCTTGAATGCAAACTCCACAAGAAAGGAAAGAAAAGGTTCTTTCAAAAGAGAAAAAGCCATCCTGAGAAAGGCTCTTCCAAGAAAGATTTTTCTAGCATCCAATGTTTTAGATGCAACCAATATGGGCACTATGCAGTCAGATGTCCTGACAAAACCAAGCAGCAAGAATCATATGCCAAAGTAAGAAAGTCCAAAGGGAAGCATGAACCTGAGAAATACGTATTCTACTCTGCACTTTCAAATCAAGTATCAACTAAATCCAACTCCTAGGTCATAGATAGTGGTTCATCAAGGCACATCACAGGATTCAAAGAACTCCTAGACTCCATGGTAGAAGAAATTGATGAAGAAGTAACAATTGGAGATAATTTTGCACATCCAGTCAAAGGTATTGGGACCTGCACTATCAAATTAAAATCTGGCATCTCAATTCAACTCACCGAAGTACTATTTGTCCCTGGCATAAAAAGAAACTTGGTCTCCATATCTGCACTTGAAGATAATGGATATAGAGTAACCTTCATGGATAGTAAAGTGTTGGCATGGCCAAAGAATTCTACTATCAAGAAAGCTAAAACTATAGGACATAGACAAAGTTATTTGTACGAGTTATGTACTGAACAAAATCTAGCTCTAATCCATGAAGTTGCAAACTCTAATGAAATATGGCATAGAAGATTAGGACATCTCGATTTATGTGCCCTATCTTCTATGGAAAAGTTAGTCACAAGTGTACCTAAACTTAAACAGTACAATTCAGGGGTATGCAAGAGGTGTGCCTTAGGTAAAAAAACTAAGGGGTCTTTTCAAAATAGTACTAGCAAAACAAACAATGTCTTAGAGTTAATCCACTCAGACTTGTGTGGACCCATGTCTATACCTTATTAGGAGGGTTTCTATACTATGTAATCTTTATTGATGACTTCTCCAGGAAAACATGGATCTACTTTCTTAAATGTAAAGAATCACAAGAGATTCTTAAAAGATTCAAAGAATTCAAATCCCTTACGGAAAATTCTTCTGGGAGAAAAATAAAAACCCTAAGGACAGATAATGGAAAAGAATACACATCAGACGTTTTTAAAGAATTTTGTATTAGTGCTGGGATCAAGAGGGAGTTCACTGTTCCTTACAACCCTCAACAAAACGGCGTTGCTGAAAGGAAAAACAGAACAATTGTAGAAGCTGCCAAGGCCATGCGACTTGATCAAAATATAGAAACTTCACTTTGGGCTGAAGCCTCTAAACCTGCAGTCTACATTTAGAACAGATGTCCTCACTCCCATATTGATGACAAAACTCCCGAAGAAGCCTTCACAGGTATAAAACCCGACATTAGTCACCTAAGAATATTTGGGTGTCCTATCTACATTCATGTACCCAAAGAGAAAAGGACTAAATTAGAACCTTTTGGTAGAAAAGGTATTTTCGTAGGCTATAGTGAAACTTCAAAAGCCTATAGAATATACATGCCTAGTCAGAGACAGATTGAACTAAACAGAGATGTGATTTTTGAGGAAGATATAGTTTTTAAAAGGGCTAGAAATTTCATTGAGTCTGAAACTCAAACTTCCCACATGGACCTAGAAGAGGATCCCACCCCTGAGATTCAGAGGGAGTGTCATGAGGAAGATATAAATGAAGAACAAATCACGTCTTTGGAGAACCCTAAAAGAAGACCACTTTGGGCTACCAAAACAATGGAAGAAGCAAAGACTTATGCAACTCCATCAGGGACTTTTAGAGAAAGTAAAAGACCTAAGAGATTCTCTAGTTATGTGGCCTTAATGAGTGAACTCATAAAATCTGAACCTACCAATGTTACTCAAGCTCTTCAGCACCAAGTATGGAAGGATGCCATGACAGAGAATATCAATCCATTATGAAGAATAATGTATGGGAGATAGTGCCTAGACCAAAAGAGAAGTCTGTTGTTTCTTCTGAATGGCTCTTCAAAATCAAGCATGCTACAGATGGAAGAATAGAGAAATATAAAGCAAGATTTGTAGCCAGAGGTTTTTCACAAAAAGAGGGAATCGACTATGAGGAAACATTTGAACCAGTAGCACGATACACCTCAGTGAGAGCAGTCCTTGCCATCGCAACAACCAAAGGATGGAAAGTTCATCAGATGGATGTAAAAACTGCCTTCTTAAATGTAACCATTGAAGAAGAAGTCTACTTAGAACAACCTGAAGGATTTGAAATTCACAATGCAAAATCACATCTATGTAAATTAAAGAAAGTTCCATATGGACTTAAACAGGCTCCCAGGGCCTGGTATGAAAGGATTGACAAATACCTAAGGGGATTAGGTTTCTCTAAAATGATGCAGATCCAAATCTCTACTTCAAACAAAGCAAAGGTGATATATTAATATTATATGTTGATGATCTATTGATTACAAGAGATCACCTTATTGAACAATGTAAGAAAGATCTGGCCTCAGAATTTGAGATGAAGGACCTAGGTCTCCTTCACTATTTCCTTGGACTTGAAGTCTGGCAGAAATCAGATAGTATTGTCCTAAATCAAGGGAAGTACACTATTGATATATCAAAGAGATTTAGTATGATGAGCTGCAGACCTATGTCAACTCCCATGGAAACAAACCTTCATAAACTAAAGGAAGCAGCAGCAGATTCTCCATTAGCAAATCCCTCTCTCTATAGATAAATAGTTGGATCCTTGATGTATGCAGTTAATACCAAACCTGACATCTGCTATGCTATAAATGGCTTGAGTCAGTTTATGTGTGAGCACAAGGAGATACATCTTGTGGCTGTGAAGCATATATTGAGATATCTTCAAGGTACTATTAATCATGGTCTAAAGTATGAGAAGGTTGACTTAGATCTTCATGGATTCATAGATTCAGATTGGGCTGGAAGTGTAACTGATCAAAAGAGTACCTCCGGATGTTGTTTCAGCTTAGCATCAGCTATGATATCGTGGATTAGCTAAAAACAGTCCTCAATAGCTCAGAGTTCTATAGAAGCTGAATATATTGCAGCATCCATGACTGCTAGAGAAGCAGTTTGGCTCAGGAAACTACTTGTGGGATTATTCAGTAAACCTCTAAATCCAACTATCATCCACTCTGACAATCAAAGTTGTATCAAGTTGTCAGTGAATCCTATATTTCATGACAGATCTAAGCATATTGAAATTCCTTATCACTATGTGAGAGATATGGTGGAAAGGAACGCAATCCAGTTGGAGTATATCAGTACAGGAGATCAAACAACAGACATCATCACCAAACCCCTTCTCAAAGTGAAAGTTGATCACTTCAGAAAGAAGCTTGGTATGATTGAAATGTAAATTTTGATTTGTACTAATATATTAAAGATGTTTAATGTGTAAACTTCTTTTGTCATATGTGTGACTCTATGACTTTATGGGCCTACCATTCCTATGTATGTTTCTAAAAGGTGACGACTTTTTGGACAACTAACACTTGTATTTTTAAACATTGTAAGGTGACAATCTTATAATGTTCAGTAGACTGATATCATGTGACTTGATATCAGCAGTTATGGTAGACATTATACGACGTAATGTCAATGCACATACAATAACTAGTATATATAAGGAGAATGTAATGTTCTCGAGCATAGTATATCCTTAGTATCACAAGATAGGTAATACTATTTATCACGAGATATGTGATAATTCATATCACGAGGTAGGAGATATGTTATTCTATTTATCACAAGATATGTGATATGTGATACTATTTATCACGAGGTATGTGATAAGATATGTGATATGTGATACTATTTATCATGAGGTATGTGATAAGATATGTGATTCTATTTAACATGAGATATGTGATATATTATTATGTATATCCTCCCGAGCTAAGAGGGAGTGTTATTTATAATAGCTTCGATCAGATAGATGATAAAATATAATATAATATATGATTATAATAATAATAATAATATTGATATAATTATTACTAATATTAATATAATATATAAATATTGATTATATCATATATAAAATAATATATAAATAAACAAATAATAATAATAATATTAATACTGTTATTATTATTATTATAATATATATTATTAAATAGAATCGAATGTTATTAAATTAATACATATCGCATATTATGATTTCTGTTTTACCTTGCACTGTCGACAGCAATGTTTGGAAAGTCATGTGTCAGGAAGAGTGACTGCTATGAACAGTCACGCCTATGATAGGCGTGACTCCCTGAGGAGTCACGTCTATCATAGACGTGACTCTTGATAGTCACTGCCGCACATATAAAGTTGCGGTCAAGGATTATTGAACTGATATAGAAATCGTAAAAGACTGGTTCATCTAAATAGGATAACAGCAGGGCTGAATTCTCAGATTCAACAATATTTAACATCACAGAATTATTGTTTTGTAATTATCTTACAGATTGAATTTAATAATAAATTCTGTTTGCATTTACATGGACTTTCTTTGTCTCCAAGAGACCAAGGTAGTTGAGTTTCATGCTATTAAAACCTTTAAATTCATTTGGAGCCAAGCCACTGCATTTACCGTCCAACATGATAAAGGAAAGGGTGGAACAGCTATTTGGATCAGCCCTAAATGGGTTGACCAGATTTCTCACTCTGGATGTTCTCCATGTAACAGACTTTGTTGGGTTCTCCTTCAATTGCAAGATACTACTGTTGGTATTTGTTTGGTGTATGCTTCCAATGACTATAGAGAAAGAGCCACTTTGTGGAATTGGATGTCTACATCTCTCCCAGAAGCCCACTGGATCATCATTGGTGATTTTAATATGATTGAAAATAAAGAAAATAAAGGGCGGGTAGCACTTCCTGTTGGAAAGGAAACGAATTCTTCTTTTGGTCTGAGGCTAAAAGAACTCTCATTGTAGTGGATCCCCTGGCCAATAAGATAAGTCTCTTTTCATCTATTTGGTATACCTGGTATAATAATCAAACCTCTAGTCTGAGAATATATTGTAGGCTTGATAGGATTTATGCAGATCCTTCAATGTTTTCTTTTGTTAAGTATGATGGGGGCAATGTTCTATCTGTTACCCCTGCCTCAAAGTCTGGCCATTCTCCTATTTCAGCCTCAATTGTGTTGGAATTATCTTCTCCCACCCTTAATGTTAGGAGAAATACACTTGTCAAAGTCAATGTCTCCCTCCTCAATGATAAGGATTGCTTGGATGACATTTGGACTGGTTCTTTCTTATCCAAATTCTACAATAAGGGTCTCAGTCCTATTAATCAATGGAGTTCTTTGGTTCTTTTGTGGAAGAATTCACTGCAGTTTGTTGGAAAAAAGAAAGCACTAGATAGCAATAAGATTGAGGGCATTCTACAACTTAAACGTGTTGAGGTGGAGAGAGAAATTCAAGAGAGGGGTCATGATGAGGAATGTGAAGATAAGTTGATAAGAACTAAGTCCTTACTAAGGAAAATTCAGGAGTTTAAGCTTCAAGGATAGAAAATCGGAGCCAAAATGACATGGCTTAAAGAAGGGGATAGAGGTTCCAATTATTTCTTCAAATTGATTAAGGGCAAGCAAAATAGAAAGTTCATTGAGGAAATCCAACATAATGGTGGGATTAAAAAGGACCAAGTGGATATGAAAGGTGTATTTAAAGATTATTACCAGGGTCTCTTTACCTTAGGACAGCATAATTAAAAACTTGGAGGCCATGGGGAGATGCCTACATCTTATCCCAGAGAAAGTCTCTGTTCAGAATAAGAAGAACTTGACAAAGATATCTCAGTTCAGGAAATAGATGATACCATTCTATCCATGTCTTCAGGGAAATCTCCAAGTATGGATGGTCTGCCTGCTAAATTTTACAGGCTCAATATTGAATGGATCAGCCCTGAATTGCTTGAGATATATAATGTTGCCTTTGAGCAGGGATCCTCAGTGAAGGATATAAACAGGGGAGTCATTAAGCTGATTCCCAAGGAGGGAGACAGAACTCAAATGAAGAATTGGAGACCTACTACCCTCCTCAATCTCTCCTATAAGATCCTTCCCAAAACATTGGTAAGCAGGCTAACTGGTCTTTCAAACAAGGTTATCTCGGGCACTCAAACTGTATTTATAAAAGGTAGATACATTCTTGAAAATCTGATCACAAGTTGGGAGGCCCTTCATTGGGCTAAGCATGATGCACAATATTTTGTCATGGTCTTACTAGATTTTGAAAAGGCCTATGATAGGATTGAATGGCCGTTTATTCTCAATATGTTGAAAGCTCTTGGGTTCCCTCCAAGTTTGTAAATGGATTGATATCTTGTTTAAGGACTCATCCACAGTTATAGATGTGAATGGTGAACTTTCTGAACCCGTTGAACTTCAAAAATCAATAAGACGGGGATGTCCAATTGCCCCGGCACTCTATGTCATTGTAGTAGATGCTTTATTCTATATTCTTAGGGCACAAGAGTTGGGTCCACCAGTGAGGGGAATCAATCTACCCAATGGAGACTCATTGATTAATGCTCAGTTTTCTTATGACACTACCCTATATTGTCTGAGAGCAATTTTGACAATGTTGTTAATAGGATTCAATTTTTTTGTGATGCTTTAGGGTCCAAGATTGCCCCCCACAAATCTATTGTTCTTGGGTGGACAGAGATGGCTCCTCCTTGGTTGACCCTTAAAGGGTGGAGGTGGTTTGGCCCTTCTAAGGTAGTTAGGTATTTGGGAATTCCCTTTGTAATTGATCCCTCAATCAAGGAGATGTGGGAATGGGTGTACAGGAAAACTTAAAAAAAGCATGTGAAATGGCAAACCCATCTTCTCTCTCTTGCTTGGAGGATTGAGATTGTTCAAATGGTCTTGGCTTCTCATACCATCTATTATTCTTCTGCTTGGCTCTTTCATGGATACCAAATTACCAAGTTTGAGAAAATTCAGGGACTTTCTCTGGTCAGATGGTATGGGAAATAAAAAGAGATATTGTGTTTCATGGGAGTGGTGTTGCACCCCAAAGGAGCTTAGATGACTAGGTCTTAGGGACCTAAAAACACATGGGGTGGTTCTAGCCTCCACGTGGATTTTTAAGGCAATTTCAGGTGAGGAACCATGGAAGGTCTTAATTAGAAATAATCTTATGCTATCCAAACCAAAAAAAAAAAGGGAAAAGATGGACTATGGATACTTTTGACATTCTATTGGGGAGATTTGAATTTAATGTTTTTGGCTCGATGATCTTCGCCTGTTTGTGGAAAGCTTGGGTGTGGGTTAGAGAGATGTTATCCAATAGAGATGTTGTGGGATCCTCTCCTACATACTCTGTCATGGTCAGATCTGTGTGGTGGGGGATTTACCTTAATGAGAAGCCCATTTCTCTAACTCAATCTTGCTCTGCTAAGTGTTGGAATGAACTTGGTATTAAAGTGGTTAGTGACTTGTTGGTTGAGGGAAGGCTAGGATCTTGGGATGTTTTCACAGACAAATTTCCAATTCCCCAAACTCAGAAGAAACTTTACTCTAATCTCTAAAGTTGGGGTCCTTACTTCCCTGGCTCTATTTCCTATAATCAGAAATTCATAGAGGAGGTCAAATGGAAAGATGGCTCAGGATTTCCTTATATTTCTGTCAAAAATATATATGCAATGCTCAGAGATAGTCATGACATTTTGAATTGGATCAAACAATGTCGGGCATTAGAGTGGCAAAACTCCAAATGGCACATTATATTCAAAAACTTATGGCACAACCCCACTGAACCCAAGAAAGCATGCTTCCGTTGGCTTGCTCTTTTGAAAAAGATTGTTGTTGGTAGTGTTTTGACTCCCTATGGACTTGACATTCAAACCTTCCCGCTATGTCTTCAACCTGAAATGATTGAGCATCTTTTCTTTGAATGTCAATTTGCAATTGCTATTTGGTCTATGTTTTTTGGTCTGCCAGTTGTTTGGAATAAGGATTCTGGTTTTACTTGGGCTGGGATTCTTGTTGGGTATGTTGATGCTTTTGATCTCAAGTTAAACCGCTTTTGGTCTGTTTTTTCTTGTGAGGTTCTATGGTACTTGTGGAAAAAGAGAGATGAAGAGGTTTTCCAGTCCAAAAAGAGGCATCTTACTGAGTTTAGCAGTAAACTCACACATATGATGATGATGTTGCAGGTCTCAGCAGTGTTGGATGATCCCAAAGAAAGATTTACGCTGCTACTTCATGAAGGAGTAATATTAGTATACAAATCTGATATTCAATCCTCACTTCTTTCCCCGAGGGAAAGACAAGCTGAACCAAGAGGAACTGGACAAGTTGAACTGTTTGACAGTGCACATTGAGGCTGTGAACAGTGCACCAAGGGAGGACGTTGGACAGAAATGGGATGTCTCTGCTGATCCCCAGATTGAGCCCCCTTAGGGGTACTTGAGTGTGACAAGGCGGAATACAACAATATTATTGGGTCATGGGACTAGCATGATCCGGATGGCCTGCCTTCTCTCATGTGGATGGATACTTATAGCACTATGTCTCATTTTGTGTATATGTAATTAATCATAATACTGATGTATAACCTACCCTAGAGGTTCAATAGGTACTATCTACATGGTCTCAGCTTTTTTTGGTGATATTGCCGATCTAATAGAGCAGACATACTGTATATTGCAATTTTTTTGTATACTATTATCAATATTAAAAAAAAGTAATTCATCAGGATAATATTATTTAATTAATTATATGAAGTATTAAAGTGACTTGGAGAGTTAAGTGAAAATTAATTGACCTAATTATTATTTCCCTAAGTTTAAATCAAATCAAAAGAGAGGAAACAAAAAGACAAAAGAAAGGAAAATGAAGAGACAAGCAGAGGGAAGGCCAAAAGTCTTTGCAGTTGGTTATAAAAGGAGAGGTTCATTTTGATTATGCTTGTTTAATTAATTAATTAATTTCAGAGCTGATAGCTTCTTGGTTTTAGTTTCCTGAAGATGAAAACCCTTGGATTCGGAGGGACTGGACAAAAATCCAATCCATTTTTGGTGTGGATTCATTCAGGATTCACCATTGCACTACTTGGTTCAGACGGCAAAAGAAGTGACGGAGGTTCTACAGATAAGTTTAGCAATTTTGTGTTGTCTCTTTCAAGAATAAATTTGTAGAAATTGGATTGTGTTTGACAGAATTGTGAAAAGAATATGGGCATTCTTTCTTTCTAATTGGATAGCGAATATAATTGGAGGCCAATATTATTTATTATGTATTAAGGAAATATAAGATTGTTAATTGGGCAAATATTATTTGATGCTAATTCATTCCCAAATAGGCATGAAAGCTCTAAGTTTAAACTCCCTCTGTGGGCATCGCCTTTAAGCAGTTGGGCATCATCAATATCCTCTTCTGAAAATTAAGACACTTGTCGTTACTAAGAATTATTGGGTGGAACTGTAACTGTTCAAACTGCACTTCTTGAATTGTCGTTGAATGCAGAAAACTGTGAGAGCAATCCATTTATGGATTTTTGGAGAGTACTCAAACTCTAATGTCACAGAAAACAACACGAAATAAATTATATTGCCAAAGTGAGAGACACATGACACAGTTAACTATAGGAGCGTTACTTTCTTCCATTATCGAACTGCGACTTTGTCCAAATTGGGAGAGTACCAGAAAAAGTGATGTTGTCAGAGACAAGGTGGAGATGGGACATTGGCAATAAGGAATTCATCGTACTTGAGTTTGTAATGTGAGTAGCCCTTCACAGCACATAACACTGAGCAACCATCACATGACTACTGTGGTTAAAAGCATTCGTGGGACTGCTCTGCTATATGGTCATGAATCTTACCTAGACTCTTCTCATCGTGGGTGATCATTCAGTGTGTATGTCTGATATCATGGGCCGCATGTTTATTCTGCTATCCTTCTGCCATCATATGAGTAGACTCTGGTCCATAACATTAAGTGTATTAGTTCCAGCAACTGAGTAAGCTCTTCTTTTTGGGTAATGAAGCATTCATTCCATAGCAACATCTTTCTAGTTCCATCATGTGAATTTGGCGATCCAAATTTAGAGGCCGAGGATTTCTAATTATCAGGAATGATAATTACCAGAGAGTGATTGGGCAGCTACAGATTGGCTCATGGGCTTTAAAGACACCATAATATCATGTGTTGTCTCATGAGACCGTTTCCCTCTTCAATACTGGCTGCAAATGCTTATAAAAATATATGAAATGAGAAATCAAATCAAAACTTCAACTATTGTGGGTGTTTGGAATAAGCATATCTAGTTTGCTGGAGATTGTCGGGTTGATCAAGCCTTCTACCCAGATGTGAGCCTAAATAATATTTGTTCTTCTTCCTTGCTAGAAATGATTGCTTGAGTACATTGCTAAGCATCAATATGTATTCTCTATGAACTTGAATCAGGAACACAGAGAAAAGTGAAGCATTGGAGAGGATTAAAAGAAATTAAGATTGAAGGATTCCATTTATATTCCTACACATCACTGTGTTGTCACCATTTCTTGCAGTAAGTAATCAGAGCGAAAAAGGTCAGTGCTGGTATTCTTTTATATTAGCTATGCTTGTACTTGTGCTGAGTTTAACAAAGTTCATCTCTGGCATAATTCTGAGTATACATAAGTTATAATATCATAATCCGTAGAGGACTGTACGTTTTCTTATTATTGACAATATCTATGTTCATGCTAAATCTGCATAATAACACTAAACACACATACACTAAAGGGGCATAATAGTCTGAGATATAAATCTGCAAACAAGGAATCATTCTTGTCCAAGGTTTGCAAACTGTTTGATAAAATGAGTCAATGGTGAAAGGGAAAATTTGTGGTGGAATTGGGGTAGCTTCTTATAGTGGTATCAGAGCATAGATTTTTCTTGCTAGCCTTTTGGGGAAAATTTAAAAAGGTGATTATCAGAATTAAAATGGCATCAGATGACAGTTTGGTCAAAGTGCTTTGTGAGCATTTTAGCATACTTAGTTTGGAATCACAAACAAGGAAAAATGTTCTCATCAACTTGAACCAATTAGGCGGATGTTTGACAATTGTAGAACAATCACCTCCTGTTTTGTTGCAGATTACTCTTGCTCCCGTTCGACTACTTTGAGTCAACACAGGTGGTTGAAGCAATCAGATGGTGAGATAAGGCTATTAGTTACTTCTTGTTTGATGGAGATCATAAGAATCTTAGCACCTCAAGAACCTTATGTAGATAACATAATTAAGGAGGTACTTCAACTAATCATTGATAGTTTCCAATATCTTGGGGACATCAGAAGTCGACATTTCTCTAGAAGGGCTGCCATAATAAAAACATTTGCAGGAATCAGATTGAGTAATCTTATGTCAGATTTATGATTACATAATTCAAGCATGTTTCAATATTTTTTGGTCACAATCAAGAAAGAACGGAGTGAAGATGACATTGCAGCCATGAAGACTATAATGGTTATATCAATCAATGAGAGTGATGCTAATTTCCAGTCCCTTATGCATATGTTGTTAGCAATATCAAGGCAAGAACGAGATGTTTCTAAACTTTCTTATGACTTGGTCAACAAGGTGCTAAAACAATGTGAGCAAAAAATTGAGAAGTTTAAAAAAAAAATTGGTTGAAGAAGAACTAAGTTCATTAGGATTACAAGTTGCAAGATCTCCCAAAGAAAGTAAGAACCAAAGGAGGAAAGAGCAGATTAGTTTCACATGTCAGAAGGCTTGGACACCTAATCATATTTGTGGAATTAATAAGGGAAAAAATATATTACAGCCAAGTGGTGATGAGAGAAAAGATACAAATGAGAGCAGTGCCATGACTCATGATGAGCAAGCTAACACTACAACTTTGAATACACCTATTACTTGGCATGATGAAAGAAAAAAGGATAATGGTTTCCAATCAGTTAAGGTTGATAATATGGAGGAAGAACCAATCACTGCAGTTGAGGGGTATTCAAAACTCTTTATTGGTGATTTGCAAATCTGTATTGATAAAACATGTGAAGAGAAAAACTTTTTTAATGACTCCCTACATGATAATAATGCTTTCCCATTAGTGCTACATGAAGAGTGCATGACATCATCTAGAGAGACAACTAAGTGTGATGGTGACAATACTCTTATTGTTGAGAACAAATCAGAAAATTTAATGGAGGTCAAAACAATAGTACAAGGGATTGATGAATTCCTTGGGAATGAGATGGGGGCACCGTGATTCCAGCATTTGACACTAAGGAGGTC
Organism: Chamaecyparis obtusa; assembly: GCA_027943335.1. NCBI lineage: Eukaryota > Viridiplantae > Streptophyta > Pinopsida > Cupressales > Cupressaceae > Chamaecyparis > Chamaecyparis obtusa. The sequence continues at coordinate 1,258,824 of BSBK01001175.1, read as the reverse complement.
CACCATGTTGATAAAAGGATTGAAGAGCTTCACGAGGAAATACCTTGCAGCCTTGTGACATATTTTGAAGAAGATTTATTTGAGATGCTACCAGCTCTAATTACTTGGGAAGTACATGTGACATATCAAGATTTGGCGATGTTTGATGAGCCCAAAAAAAGTATAGAGAAGCCCAACATTTTAACCTGGGTCAACAGTTGTTTACCTCAAAGCTATCAAATTTCCACAATCTATATGAATGTTCATGAAATTTTTTGGATTAGATTGTGTAAAAATTTTTACCATCAACATTTCGAATCACACTACATGATCCATCATCAGGATGCAAGAGAGCATAAGGAGTTGTTTACCTTTCCAATCTCATAAGTTTGCAGCCTTTATACATGGGATAACTAATGAAGAGAGGTCAACGAGTATTGGTATACTCAAAGTGCAAGTGTTGGCCATCAAGTTTTCAATGAAGAGGTGCTTGTAAGGGTTGAAGACGTGACTGAAAAGTATAACAGCAATTCTGATTTTTACAACAGCAGTCATAATTCTTTACATCATCATGAGGTAACCACTCTTTTATATGAGGTAGATGGTACTACTGAGTCTTCCCATGTTGGAACTCAAATTATGGATGATAAACATGAGGTATGTATTGTGGATCCAAGCCCCAAAGAGTTTGATTTTGTTCAACATACCACGGTAGATTTCAAAGGCAAGGGCAAAAAGAATGAAATCAGTTCCAATTTTCAGATCATGGACGGCAGTGATATATCTCTTTTTTCCCAAGACATCCCTATAGTCTTCTAGTTCTGAAATTTCACTTGGTGATTTCATTGGTGGAGATGTAGATTTAATTAATGATATTTGTAGTGAATCATCTACTTAAGAGTTGTCTTTGATGTCTGATGAAAGCATCTATGATTCATGTTTACATTTGTCATTGATTTCATATGATATAGCGGCTGTTTATTTATTGGTTGGTGATTTAATATTCATAGATTCTTCAGTGGTTAATTGCTGCCCATTTGGGTTTCCATTTCACTTTCAGATCTGACCTGGTCTACAACAGCTACTGAGTTGCATGGGAGTGTGGACATATGTTTCCTTGTTGGATATTGCTTATGTGGTGGATGAGTTTCATATACATGGGTATAGGGACACTTGTGACATCATTCATATGGCTGTCCTGAGTTGCAACAGCACCATGTGGTGGCCCAGTGAGTTGACCTATGTGCATTTGGAAGTTGTCTTTCACAATTTTTGGGTCTATTTATACTGATGGATGATATATGATGATTGTATAGTGATAGATATCTATTTCTATTCACATAGCTGGAGGAATAGATTGGTTTGGGATCCAAGCGTTGCCATGATTGGCACATTGTTTCTTATGGTTCATGATGAGTTGCTTCATGACTCGGGGCATAGTGATGTTTTTATCAGAGTAGTGTAGTGGATGGGTGGAGCCACGTTTTCAAGGTTGATATTGTTGAGGAATTATTGATCAGAAGATAAGATGTAAACTGAATGTATGTAGTAGAATACAATTGCCTTGGTTATTGATTGTTTCTACAAAAATACAATGACTATTTATATATATTGAATCTGAAGAAGTAAATATGAAAAGACATGACTTATCATATTAATTGATAAGTCATGACTGTTCATATTAACTAACCTAATGATTATCGTTTTGAACCATACGGTAAACATAATGCATAAGGCCTGGCGGAATTAATATACTTGGACAGTCACGATACTATTGTGACTGTCATATACTAACAGTCCGATAGTATCGTGACTGTTCGTATATAGCAGTCACGATAATATCGTGACTTCCTTTGCCTGCAGCGATAATCATATTAATAACAGTTTATGCGATTCAATAATATTTAATATTCCATTCAATATAATATATATGCATATTATTATTGTCTCGTCGTTTATTAAACACGAACGAACAATACTTTAACAGATATGGGATCCCGATATCATCATATAGATTCTTATTGCTTTAGGACAAGCAATCTCTGGGAAGGAAGGACTGTAATGTCCCCTTCTGGAATATAAATAATTAATAAGGTCATGAAAGTAAATTATTTAATTATTTAATATTATCCCTCCAAAGTAATTCATAAGGATAATATTATTTAAGTAATTAAATGAAGTATTGAAGGAACTTCGAGAGTTAAGTGAAAATTAATTAAGTCACTTTATTATTAGCATTTCCCTAAGTTTAAATCAAATCAAAAGAGGGGAAATAAAAAGACAAAAGAAAGGAAAATGAAGAGATGAGCAGAGGTAAGGCCAAAAGTCTCTATTGGTTATAAAAGGATAGGCTCATTTTGATTATGCTTGGTTAATTAATTTCTTTGAGAGCTGATAGCTTCTTGGTTTTAGTTTCCTAAGAGGGTTTGGAGGGATTGGACAAAAACCAATGCATTTTTGGTGTGGATTCATTCAGGATTCACTGTTGCACTACTTGGTTTAGACATGTTATGAAGTTTTCACACCATCGCTCCATTGCAAATGGGGACCCCCTCTTTTTCCTTTAGCAGTAGTAGTGGTCTTAGTTGGTAGCATTTTCAAGTTTCCAAGTCAAAAAGAGAATGAAAGAGTTCGAAATAAGTCAAGTCCTTGCGCTGGAAAGTGAAGTCTTCCTAGGCATAGGGTCAGTTGAGTGGGAGCATGATGATGATGGGTGAAAGAGGAGATGTGTTAACTTCCATGTCTAGAAATGGACCAAGTTCAACCAATAGATGAGTCAATCCCTTTGCAATTTCACTTTGATAAGCTTGAGAAAGCTTGGAAAAAGAGCAAAATTGGTTAAGTACGGGCAGAAAAGCAGATGAGATAGAATCATCAAGGCATGGCGGAATCCGCCTGCCCTTGAGGATTCAAATATCCTCTGTTACCCCAAAATTTCATCCTCTCTCATGGCTTGTACTACTGGCCTACTCCCAAATTCCGCCGATGAGCAGGCCCTTGAGATGATTAGATGAGCAAACTGGCATAGTTTAGAGGTCAAATATCAAAGGAAAAAATGAAATCAGACTGATAAAAATGGAGATAAACTTGAAATCAGACTTCAAATGGCTCAAATCAGATTGAAGTAAAGAAATTGCCTAGAGAACAACTTAAAAGCTGGTTACAAATGAAAAGTCTAGATCAGCTTCAAATTGAACAAAGGGGGTAGGGTTTTAAGACAATGAAGTAATCCTTAGGAGGTGGCAGAATCCGCCTACCTCCTAGGATTCCTAATTCCTGGATGAGGTTTGATTTCCCCCATCTAAACATGGGCACCTTGAGGTGTAGGTTGATGGCATAATGAAAGACAAGTAAACAAAGGATGAACGCATGGGGCTTGGTGATGAGGTAAAAGCAAGGGAAAGCTGAAGTTTGGTTGAGATAAGGATGTAAACAATGCAAAATCCTCAGGTAGGGGCAGAATACGCTCCAAGAAATAAGAATGCAATAAAAAAATGAAATTGAGTTGAAAAATGAGAAAGAGGAAATTCCTCGAGGGATGGCGGATTCCGCCAACCTTCGAGGATCCAAAATCCTCAAACAAGCATGATTTCCTACTTGTATTTATGAGGGTGAAACACAAATTGGATCTTCAAAAGGCTTCCAATGAGGAAGAAAACGAAGATAAATAACATGAAAATGATACATAAGATTGAAGTCGGCTGAATTCAATGGGGAAAAATGATAAGTTTGACTAAGTAAAGAAAAGAAAATCCTTGATGGGTGGCGGATTCCACAACCCTCCAAGGAATCATTATCCTCTAACATGCCTCAATTCCGCCTAGAAGTCAAGAAGACCAATGGAAGGAAGGGAGGTGCGATTTGATTAATGCCTAATGATGAAACCATGCGACCATTGCCCCTTAATGAAGTTGGCCTGTATAAGGTAGAGAAACGAGATTAAATAAAATGTTTTAACTGCTCAAAAGAAACAAGTCGGCCTCTATAAGGACACATCCCTTCAAAACATCAAATAGCCTATTTAAGGAAGGAGAGGAGTCATTTTCACAATCAACAACAACCAGATTTGCCTCTGCTGTTTACAGCGACCTCCTTAATCTTGGGCAATGAACTATTCCCCTTAAGGCAGCGAATTATCTCCTCCAAAACAGCGAACTATCTAGAAGAGAGGATAAATTATCTTGTGAGGGCTGCAGGCTCATTTTTGGTAGATCAAGAGACAACAGTTTTGGAAACTTATCTGTTTTCCAGATTTTGGGAAATTCATTTCGAGTTGCAAGATTAAGATCATTTTATCAATAAAATCAGAACTCGGGATTCGCAAGAAGAAAGAGAAGTTTGGTCTTAAACTAGAGAAAATCCATGATCAAATTGCATTTTGCCTCCTTGTTTTGATGTTGATACATTTTTTTGAAAATTTTCAGATTTCCTTCATTTCATCATTTCATGAGCTTAATGCATGTTCTCCTTTGCTTTTGCAAGGTAATCGTTGGAGAAGGAGAAACTTGGAGAATAGGAGATGATGGCAAGACCAAGCTCGATGACTTCAAATGAGGAGGTTCAAGTTACCAAACTGTAATTCGAAGATCAAGATTAAGATGGAGGAAGAACAAATTTGCAAGCCTACAAGAAAAATAGGAGAAAATTATCATTAACTTGAATTTCCTACAGAAATCCAAGTTTACCTTGAAGGATTCAAGTACATGAAGGACTTCATCACTTCAACAAGTTCAAGTTTCAAGTTTTTAACTGCATGAAGTTCAAATCAAGGCAATGAGAGAATTTCCAAGGATGAAGATTGAGGAAATTTGAGAAGATGAAGCAATTTGGGAATATGCCATCACAATTGAGGGCTTGATAATATTGAGTATCAAGAAATATTTTCTCATCACCAAGGAATTGATCAAGTCTATGAGATCAAGATGCTAGGGTCAGAGGGCTCCAGTTATATGTGTTCAAACACATTCAATCATATTATGCCAAGTGTACAATTTTCTCATTAGTTTTCAAGAGCATTGTAATTTTCTTATTGGGCTACAAGGTGGTGCCTTCATGTAATTGGATTATAGTGTGGCAACCCTAATTAGGGTTTGGAATGGATAAATCTAGGCCCTTGATCTTGAATCAATCTTGGCTCTTCATTGTAATTGAGCAACTATAAAAGGTCCAAAGGCTTGCTCATTTGTAAGAGTTAGTTAGGAGATTAGAGTAGAGTAGGAGGAGACTTGTTGAAATTGTTGCCATAATGCAATCAAAGCAATTGTTGATTCATTGTTGGTTTTCATGGTGGATTACTTGTGCTGCTTTGAAGTGTTACATGGTTTCTTCATTTCCTCGTGTTAATTAGAAGTAGTGTTTAGTTGAATGGAAGTGATTTTGGATGTCTCTTTGGTGAACCCACTTAGACCAAACCTCTAGTTGTTTGCTGACTGTAAGTATGCCTTGTGTGGTCGAATGACATATTTACGAGCTTAACTTTGATTATTACTTGCCCATTGATATGCATCGATGGATGGTGTTATTCGAATGGTGGTAGTTTGAACATCTTACATTTACCTTAAGAGGTTGCACTAACTTGGTTGATGTCGATGGCTAAACTAAGTTTAATAGAGTCACAAAGACATCCACAATTTATTGCATTCTAGGAGTAGTATAGCTTTCTAAACCCTTTCCTTTGAAGTTGTTTGGTGAGTAGTTAAAGTCAAGTTGATATCCCTTGATTGAACAACATAAGTCTCTTCGTAATAAGCAGCATATCACCTCATAAAACTGAGTGAAAATCTACGAGTAAGAAGGAATCTTGAGGTTGTCTCATTTGATCACACAATTAATCTACATTGTTTAGCATATGAGCATCCTTATTCAAGAGAGATTTGGTGTTTCATCTCGAAACATTAAGTATTTAATTTTGTATGTTGCAGTGGAACAAAACTCACATCAAAAAGACATTTGGATTTTTTGATTCAAATGAAGTGATAGAAGTTCTATAGATAAGTTTAGCAATTTTGTGTTGTCTCTTTCAGGAATGAATTTGTAGAAATTGGATAATGTTTTCTAGAATTGCGCAAAGAATATAGGTATTCTTTCTTTTAATTGGATAGCGAATATTATTGGAGGCCAATATTATTTGTTATGTATTAAGGAGATATAAGATTGTTAACTGGGCAAATATTATTTGTTATGTATTAAGGAGATATAAGATTGTTAACTGGGCAAATATTATTTGATGGTAATTCATTCCCAAATAGGCATGAAAGCTCTAAGTTTAAATTCCCTTTGTGGGCATCACATTTAAGCAATTGGGCATCATCAATGTCCACTTTTGAAAATAGGGACACTTGTTGTTACTAAGAATTATTGGGTAGAACTATAATTGTTCAAATTGTGCTTCTTGAATTGTCATTGAATGCAGAAAACTGTGAGAGCAATCTATTTATGGATTTTTGGAGAGAACTCAAACTCTAACGTCACAGAAAACAAAGTGAAATAAATTATATCCAAAAAGTGGGAGACTCATTGCACAACTAACTATAGGAGCATTACTTTAACCTGTTATAGGACTACAACTTCTCCATGTTAGCAGTACCAAATATAGTGATGTTGTCGAAGACGAGGAGATGGGACATTGGAGACAAGGAGTTCGTTGTACCTAAGTTTACAGTCAGAGTAACCCTTCACAACACATTGAGCGACCATCACGTGACTGTTGTGGTTAAAGGTTTTTGTGGGACTGCTTTGCCATATGGTCATGAATCTTGCCTAGACTCTTCTCATCGTGGGTGATCATTCAGTGTGTATGTTTGAAATCATGGGTCATGTCTTTATTCTTCTATCCTTCTGTCATCGTATGAGTAGACTCTAATTCATAACATTAAGTATATTAGTTCCAATAACCAAGTAAGCTCTTCTTTTCTGGTAACGAAGCATTAATTCCATAGCCGCATCTTTCTAGTTCCATCGTCTAAAGTTGGGCATCCAAATTTAGAGGTCGAGGCTTTATAATTATCAGGAATGATGATTACCAGAAAGTGATTGGGCAGCTACAGATTGGCTTGTGGGCTTTAAAGACATCATAATATCATTTGTTGTCTCATGAAGACCATTTGTCTCTTCAATACTAACTGCAAATGCTTATGAGATATATGGCATTAGAAATCAAATCAAATCTTCAACTACTATGGGTGTTTGGAATAAAAATATCTGGTTTGCTGGAAACTATCAGGTTGATCAAGCCTTCTACCTAGACATGAGCGTGAATAGTATTTTCTATTCTTACTTGTTGGAATTGATTGTTCAAGTACATTGCTAAGCATCATTATGTATTCTCTATGAACTTGAATTAGGAACACACAACAAAGTAAATCATTGGAGAGGATTAAAAAAATTAAGTCTGAAGGATTCCATTTATATTCCTACACATCACTATGTTGTCATTGTTTCTTGCAGTAAGTAATCATAGTGAAAGGGCTTGGTGCTGGTATTCTTTTATATTAGTTGTGCGTTGATGTGAATTTTATGCCACTACAACATGCAAAATCGAAGACTCAATCTTCCAATGTGGAATATCAAATTTCCAACTCTCTTGACCAAAGACATCACATATGCAAAAGATTGTGAAAAAAGAGCATCGAGATGACTCCAAGATTCCTTAAAATGGTGGACTTAACTCAATTGTAATTATGTGATATGCTGGTATGGGGACTTACACTAGTTCACTAAGATGCATCAACTTAACTTGCGAATGATATGGCTTCACAATTTGCAATGAAATTATAATGACTTCCAACTGGCAATGAACTTGAACTTACAAATCTAAACTACTTCTACTTCTATGCTAGGATGCAAAGAATTGTGAATATCTTTGAGACTCTACTAGATATGGTCTTGTCATCAACTCCACCAACTTATTGCAATCTTCTAAGGTATGCTTGAAAGATGTTCAAGTCACTACCATTTCATCAACTCCATCTATAGATGCAAATCAATGAGCAGGTACTAATTGAAGTTAAGGTTAAGATTATGCCATTCGACCATGCAAGGCATACTTACAAGCAGCAAGCAGCTAGTGGTTTGGTCCAAGCAAGTTCAATCAAAGAAGCATTCACAATAACTCTCATCCAATCTAAACTACTTGAAGCAAATTCTAATACTAAATAGTTGAAAACAAATTCTATTCTAAGTGAAGAATGCAAAGAACCATGCAATACTCCAAAATGATCACAAATATCCACCATTGAAACACAACAATGAATAGAGAGCAATTTCAATGGTATTTTGACAACAATTCTCCAACATAACTCCTCTACGAATGAAGAGAGCAAGTCTTTATACAGGGAGCTCTATTGCAATGAATGGCCAACATTAAATCACAATCAATGACCCAAATTAATCCATAAAAGCCCTAATTAGAGTTTCCATAACCACTGCTAACAAATATTGAATGTCCACCCAATTACAAAAGAGCACCACCATATTAGAATAATTTAGAATCATATTTTATTAATGCTCAATATTGTATCTTAGTGTAAATATTAGAATGTTTCTAATATTTAGTTAGCTATAGCTAGAATAGAATGTTTCTATTCTAGACGATCATTCTCTTGTATATATAGATCGTTTGATCTCTATTAATAGATCATAAAGTATACTACCAATTACTTTTCGTAACATGGTATCAAAGCCATCTCTTTAAATTTTTCAAAAAATTTATAATTTCTTTCGAAATTATTTGCTCAAATTTTTCGAATTAATTTATGTTTATTCCCACATTGTGGGATCTGTTGCTGCTCACGTCTAGGGTTTGTGAGTTTGGCTAGTTTTCAGCCCTATTCAACCACGTTTTTTCTCCAGATCCGCCATTATTTTTTGGAGTTTTTTTTTGCAGCGGGCCATTTTTTTTCGAAACCCTAATTTTTGGGCTCGAAACTTTTTTCTGATTACAGATTCTTGGTGGGTTTTTCAAGATCTCAAATGGGTTGTCATCAGAATTTTTTGTGCCTCAATTTTTGTGCCTTGATTTTCGAGCCAACGGATCTAGATTTCGACAACGTATTCTTTCTGGGTTTTTCAAGCTCTCTTATGGGTGCTTCTCCATTTTTTTCGGGTCTTCCAATTTTTTGCCTCAAAGTACATGTCATCTCAGATATTCATATTTTTTGGAAAACGTGCAATGGCATCAGTGACAAACCTACTGCTCGAGGGAAATCAATCTGGTTCGCAGCCCAAAGCGAACAACGCAGAGCATATTGCTAAGCACTCAGAGCAGAAAGAATCTGCCTTTCATGCCTTTATGGCTAAAAGCCCTACAAATCATGTGCAATCTTTTGCATGGTACATAAATTCCAGTGCTTCTCGGCATTTCACTCACAGGCGTAGCTAGTTTGTTGAGTTCTCTCCCTACACTGACAGTTACTTTTGGAGGTGGTGAAGAGTACAATGTTGTCAGCAAGGGCAATGTTCAGATACAGTCTGGAGAGCGAAATCTCATGTTCCTCAATGTGTGCTATGTTCCTGGCATGAAACATAATCTTCTCTCAGTTAGTCAGATTATGAGGCACTCTCCTCAACTGGATGTTGTTTTCAGTGCACATAAGTGCTCGATTGTTGATCGTGCTTCTCGCACTCCTATTGTTCTTGGCATTGAGGATCGTGGTCTTTTTAGGCTTGTGGACTCAGGCGATTCTCTTGTGCGTGCCTTCATAGCAAAATCTTGTGCTATCAACAGTCTCTAGCATCAGCGATATGGTCACCTGAATATTCAGTACCTTACACAGCTTGCTCGGGACGATTTAGTACATGGTCTCCCTAATATTCAGACCCAAAATCATCAAGTTTGCGGAGCTTGCCAGGCAGGGAAGCAACACAAGACACCATTCAAAGATGGTGACTCAAGGCAAGCCTCCAACGTACTCCAGCTGGTTCACGCTGATATATGTGGTCCTATGAATACTATTCTGTTACTGGGAACAGGTATTTCTTACTTTTTGATGATGATTTCAGTCGCAAAATGTGGGTATATTTTCTTAAGAAAAAATCATATGCATTTCCTGTATTTCAGAAATTTAAGGCCTTCGTAGAAAAAGAGTCTGGTTCTTCTATTCTTACTCTTAGGTCTAATAATGGGGGGGAGTTATGTTCTTCTACTTTTTCTACCTTCTGTACTACTCATGGCATCAAACGTCAATTTACCACATCACACACCCCTCAGCAAAACGGTGTTGTAGAGCATCAAAATCGTACCTTTACAGAAATGGCTAGGGCTATGATGGAACATAGAAATGTTCCTAAAAATTATTGGGCAGAAGCAGTATTCACAGCAGTCTATCTTCTTAATCGGTCACCCACTCATGCAGTTAAACATAAGACTCCTGAGGAAGCATGGTCTGGTCGAAAACCTAGGATCAACCATTTGAAAGTTTTTGGGTCTTTAGCATATGTATGGATTCTTGATGCCAAGCGCACTAAGTTGGACTCCAAGAGTCAGAAGCTCATGTTTACAAGGTATAGTAACACTCATAAGGCATACAAACTGATTGATGTAAACACTGATCGTTTAATCTTCAGTCGTGATGTTGTGTTTGATGAGAAACTAGGACCATTTCAACTCTCTTCCTCCCCGCAACATTCTAAAACTCAGTCTTTAGAGACTCCTAACTTGGGTCTTCCTTTTCATGTGATCCATCTAATGAGCGAGATGATGCTGATAAACTGCCTACGCCCCCTCCAGACAATGCAACTCTTGCTCCTGTTCCTGATCCTGATCCGCTTCCTCATCCAGCTATTCCTCCTGTATCTGATATTGGCTCCTCTACTCTTCGGCCCAAATGGTGGACTAGGATAATCAGTTATCTTCGTCCTGATGAACTCATCGAGGGTAAAACCTCCAAAAATAAGAGCATTCAGCATAACATAGTTAATGTTGCTCTTATGGCTAACATCCACAGTATATCTGAGCCTTAGACATATGCAGAGGCTAAAGGAATTACAGAATGGGACCAGGCAATGGAGACTAAGTTTCAAAGTCTTCAAAAGAATCACACTTGGGTTCTTTCAGATCTTCCTCCAGGAAAGAAACCCATTAGCTATAAATAGGTCTATAAGGTAAAGTATCATGCAGACGGTACCTTAGACAAATATAAAGCCAAATTAGTTGCTCCAAGGTTCACCCAGCGAGAAGGCATTGACTATGAGGAGACTTTTGCTCCTATGGCCAAGATGAGTACTATTCGACTTCTCCTTGCCATTCCAACTCAGTATGGATGGAAAGTTCACCAGATGGATGTGAAAAGTACCTTTCTAAATGGTGAATTGCAGGAAGAAGTCTACTTGATGCGGCCTCCCAGTTTCAAGGTTGTCGGTTCAGAACCCAAAGTATGTAGACTCTGGAAAGCCCTCTATGCTCTTAAACAGGCACCTCAGGCATGGTACATAAAAATTGATCAGTACTTGGTTGCTCGTGGTTTTCAGCGTAGTCCTTCAAATAGTAATCTATATATCAAACACTCTGGTAATGATATTCTCTTTCGTGTTGTCTATGTGGACGACTTAATCATTACTGGGAGTTTAGAACATGTGATTTTTGAAATCAAACAGGATTTGTGTAGCACTTTTGATATGACAGATCTCGGACTACTTCATTATTGTTTGGTATTGAGGTTTGGCAGACTAACAGCAGCATTTTTCTTTCTTAGTCTAAGTATGCCAGAAGCTTGCTTGACAAGTTTCGAATGCAGGATTGCAAACTAGCCTCCACTCCTATGGAGATTGGTCTGAAATTGTCCACACAATCTAATTCTCCTCCTGTAGATGAAACACTCTTCAAGCAACTAGTGGGTAGTCTCATCTATATTACTGCTACTAGACCTGATCTCAGCTTTGCAATCAGCTACATCCCCCAATTCATGACAAATCCCAAGGTTGAATATTGGGTTGCAGCAAAGCGCGCTTTGTGCTATGTACAAGGTACCTCAGATTATGGACTTCTGTACACTAGGAGTGTTGCTCCTCAACTCAGTGGGTTCACAAATTCTGATTGGGCTGGCTCCATTGATGACTGAAAATCTACCTCTGGATATGTGTTTAGTTTAGGATCTAGTGCAGTCACCTGAACGAGTAAAAAGCAACAGGCAAGGGCTCTCTCTTCGACAGAAGCAGAATATAGAGGAGTTGTCAAGGCAGCTTGTGAGGCAGTTTGGCTTCGTCAGATGCTTGCAGATATGCAACTACCTCAAGCAGGACCAACTCCTTTGTTTTCACACAATCAAGGTGTACTCAAACTTGCCAAGAATCCAGTCTTCCATGAATGCACCAAACACATACAACTTCATTGTCATTACATTCGGCAGTTGGTAGAAGACGGATCTGTCCAGTTGCTATATGTTCCTACCTCGGAGCAGCTGGCAGATATTTTTACCAAACCCCTTGGTCCTGACAAGTTTGTAAAATTCAAGGGGTCTATTGGTGTAGTTGATAGATTGAGCATTAAGGGGGGGTATTAACCACCATGTGGGCCAATAAGAAAATTATAATGCCTTGTGGGCCAATGAGAGAAGAGGTTAGGTAGAAACTTGTAGAAGGCACCAATCAATGGGCCAATGATAGAATGCCACATAGGCTTACAACAAATCTTCTTTAAGAAGATAATTTTCTTTGACTTTTCATCATTTTGCAAGTTCAATAAATCTGGACATAGTATTATTGAGCCTCCTACTAGACACTAGGCATGATCTGAATGGTTGAAGAAATGGACACCACCTCAACATGCTTATCTTATAGGCTTAATAAATATCTCTTGATGATGAAAAAATATTTCAACAATATCAAGCCCTTAATTGTGATGGCTCATACTCTCCCATTGTTTTATCTTCATGTTGTCTTTTCTACCCTTGGAAATCTTCTATTTGCATTTGTTTGAACTTGTACTTTTACTTGAAATCTTGATGTGTTCATGATGTCTTGATCTTGAAATCTCCTCATTGACATGCTTTCAAACTTGTACTTGACCTTGCATTTGTAGAAGTGGTGTGTGGCATGTAGTTTGATCTTTTGATTGAACTTGGATTTCCAAAGGAAATTCAAGTTTACGTGAGTTTCCCGCCTTGATGCCTTGGGCTTAATCTTTGACTTGAGTGCACCTTGCTTGCTTGGTGATCACCTTAGATTTACACTTTGACTTGAAACAACCTTACCATCTTTACTTGGATTTCAAACTCGAACCTCGCCCTTCATGCTTAGCTTCCATTTTCATCTCTTGTCACCTTTTTCTTACCATACAATGCAATGCATTCGATTTTCAATTGACTTCAATGTAACACAGGCACTAGGGGACGTCGATACATCAGTACGGGTTTCCAAGACGGGGGAAAAAAGGTCTTCAATTTGGGGACGGCAAAGGGCCGATTAGGGGGGGGGTGTTGTAATATATTATACATATAGTACTTGAAATGTTAGTTATGAAATGATGTCTAATAGCTAGGATATCTGGTTCGTCCAAATGGACCCTAGACCAGCCACGGTTCAAACTGGTCCGTGATACTGGTCTGGTTCACCTGTGGGTCCAGATAGAGTCTAGTCCACAGAGGCCTGGTTCGACCCAGACCATGAGCCGTTTGGACCTAGGAAGACCAGACACAAAATATGTGGACCCCGATCAAACCAAACGCGAATTTCGGCAAATTTAATAAAGATTTCTTCTTCACTTCACTTTTAAAGATTTTTCTCTTCGTAACATGTTCTCATACTTAGTCATTTTTTTAGCTCAGGGGAAGGAGGATTTATACAAATATAACATTTAAGTATTTTCTTATACTTTAAGTTATATTTTTATAAATACTGTTAGGATGTTTGAGATAGGTTTCAACTTCATAGGAGTTAAAATGCAGATTCTAGATTTTGGTGGTTTTCAAAAAGTTCCTGACTTAGCCAAATTTCAAAATTCAGCAGTCCTTCAGCAGTGTTATCTCCCACAACCTATTCTGGCTTTTTGAGGTCAAAATGAAGTTGAGACAAGGATTTTCTAATGATTCTAACTCATTTCCTCACAAATCACTTGGTTTCAATTCTATATTCCTGACAGACTTAGCTCAACACTTCCTCACACCCTAGACAGACATTACTTTCCAGCAGGCCAAAATTGCTTAAACTCACTCTCGGACTCAAAAGACTTGAAAATTGCTACCACCTAAGACTACCTTAAACATGTTTCCAAGAGAAAAATCTTTAAATGGGAAGTGAAGACGATGAAGAAGATGATGGAGAAGAATATCAATAAATTTTTAATCCATTAGTTGAACTTCAAACAATGATACTTGAACTTGATGTTATGATTTAATTTTAATGTTTAGAATCTTTGATGTTGAACTTGAAGTATATGATGCTATGATGGTATGATCATGACTCATGATCCTATGATTACAAGTTTATGGTGTTTTTGTTGTTTAAATGTTTTTATAATACTATGTGACATTCTAATCTTAACTCATGCTTTTAGGCTTCATAAATATGTCTATATATATAATTTTTACATGTTTTTGTACTAATGAACCCAAATGAACCCAAACCCCTTTTCAAAATTTTGTCATACCGGCGAACCGGTCCTTCGTACCCGAACTTGGAACCAGACCCGAACCAGCATCCTAGTATAATAGTATAAAAACTAATAAATTATAATACCAAATATTTGAACGTGGCAAAATTGCAACATGAATATCATAAAGATCATTACAATGAGTAGCATGATATCAAAACAAATACAAAATCATGTACATACATTATAAAAATATGCATATGTAGTGTGTGTGTGTGTGTAACAGTCACCTTTATAGTAGCCAGTAAACCCCCTTTCTATCACGAGTGTTGTAGCTGCAACTTTTGCTGGCAAAAACCCCTGGCGGCGAGATGGTGGCACGGAGACAGTGGTGGGGGGACTTGGGAATGCCAAGTCCCCGACGTGGGGACATCCCCGACCTGGGTGTGTGGGTGTTGGGCAGGGGCAGACGAGTCCCCGTGTTACACTGATTGACTTACTTCTTGAGCTTGCCACATAACTGAAGGTAACATCAAATCTTAGTTCTAAACTAAATAAGCTTCAATAATGCAGCAAGAACAAACTCTAAAAACTTGGTCATGAACTTAAATGATAGGGATTTCAGACTGCTGGTTACATAGAAAATCCTTGCAAACTCATCCACCACCGTGAATTAATAGTATAAAACATTATGCCGACCTTCCCAAGACAATGTCACCTTGCTGTGATGAAGCACTTAGGACTGTAGACTTCACATCTGCAACTTTATGAGCTGGTAAGGGTCTGATATGTGCTCAAATTGATACCATCTTAGTGTATCAGCACTACCAAAAGGATGCAATTTGAAATAATTGGTGAATCTGGGCTTGTTACAAGTCTGGAATGTGCTTGAGATGGTTGAAATTTGTATGATGGTAACTGAGAATTCCTGCAATTAGTTTCCTTTGAATATATTTTCCATGAAAATTGATGAAAATCTTCTTCTTTCAGCCTCCGTGTGGATCGAATTCCCTGCAACAGCTTGTAAACCTGCTCTTTCAAATGATTTTAATTATGTTTGGGCTTTGAACAACACCCAAACATAAATACTTCTGCTCTCCAAATCATTTTTTTTCTCTTGAGGCCGACTTGGTTTTACAAACTTGAATTCAAACACTCAAAAATTTAATTTCTCCTTTGTCCTATTCAATTCGAGTTCAACATCTTGCATTCAATATTAAGCTTCTTTCATTAGATTTGATCCATGAGACTTTGAATTTTAAATTATAGCCCCTATGCTTGGATCAAAATCCTCTTGGGAGTGATATTTAATAAATTTGAGGCTCCTCATAGCTAAATTGGCATTGGAGATGGATCAGGGCTATATATTTGATATAAGAGCCCATACATTTGGTTTATAAACCCACACACCCAGATTTAGGGCCACTGTCATTGAATTGGAAGCACATACAATCAGAATTAGGGCCACGCGTTAGATATTAAGGCCCGTAGTTACTAAATTAAGCCAATACGCTAGAGATATGAGGCCATAGTTGCTAAAATGGGGGGCATTCGACCAGATTTGGGGCCGTTAATTTGAATTCAAGGCCCACAAACTCAGATTTAGGGCCGCACATTAGATATTAAGGCTCATAAGTTAGGAATTTAGGTCCCATCCTTTGTAAGAACCCCAAGGGCTCTAACTCTGCCAAACTACTGATTTGCTATGCAAATTTTATAAATTAACTGATTTTTGAAATAAATAAGCATTTCCTTGAATTTTTAAAAAATGTTGCCAGACAAGATAATAACTTTGCATTAAAGTTATTCTGAAACAATTGTCCAATACATTGAACTATGATAAATTCTTGTTGATTTATATGTATATACAATGCATGGAGAAATATTTATTAAATTCTAAAAACTAAAATGCAAATGAGAAAAAACCTGGAAACAAATCGCAGCACAGATATTAAGCCCAACACTTTTCAAAATCTCTAAACAATGCCTGAAATTTTCCAGCAACCAACTCCAATCTGAAATTGAATGCCAAGATAAGATTCTTTTTCTCTCGACCCAGCCGTCTAGCATCCAGTGACTCACGTGGGTTTGTAGTTGAGTGCGGCTGCCTCAAACTCTCTTCACAGCAATTACCAAAGCTGCGATTTAATCATTGATAAACGCCTAGGGTATAATGCTGCTATCACCCTCAGAAAAAACCTTCAAACTAACTCAAACCCTATATCGATTCTTCTCCTGTAAACTCAAATTGAACTTCTGAATGAAGCCCACACTGTAGCAAATCTCAGTGTTTATTTCAACACCTCAAATGCTTGTAAAAACTTTGAAGAATTCACAATTCTCCAAGTCTGAAATACTAAAACCCTTGTTCCAGATTTCTCTTCACACAAATCAATAATATCAAATGCACAATAGAATGAATGAAATTAAATACGAAGCCCCTTTTATAATATTCAATTTCCATTTGTCTTCATCTCCTTTAATTTACTTTAATTTCATTTCTCATAAAGCAACTTTATGTTATAATTTAAAGTTGACGTATAATAAAGTCACTTTATTAATTTAAACTCCCCCATTGCTCAAAAAATGACCTTTTCATTAATATAATGATATTCTGACACATAGGGTCCATGTTTTATGTGCTCAAGATTTAAAACTTCTCAACCCAGTTCCAACGAGCTATAACACGAAGGCGCCCAATATGCACTCCCAATAAAAATAGCAACCTCAGCCAATTTAATTAAATAATAATCATAATTCACCCATCTTGCGAAAATGACTCAAAAAGCATCAAAATCGAAATCTGACAGCACAAGCGTGATCCTAATGAAGAAAGACAATGAATGAATCTGATGGGGTGACTTACTAAAAATAGATGCTCCCTCCAAGATTCTTGGAGCCCAAACCGGAAGCCAAAAATAAAAACTGAGCATCATTCAATTCCTCTAACTCATCTGAGCTCATCGGAACCATCCCTTGACTTACTATAAATAGTAGGTCCCACCAAATGGAGCCATAACCCTCAACAGGGTCCTCTAATCACCAGTATTAGCCTACAAAGACCTAGTACTAGGCTAAATCCATCCACTATCATGGTCATGCTAGAAAGGGTACATTACATCCCTGAGCTTTAGGCCTATACGTAAGGCCATAGTCATCAGATTTCAGCCCATACATTTGGTTTTTGGTCCACACGCTAGAGATTTGGGCCTACACATTTGAATTATAGGCCTACACACTAGGATTTAGGTCCATGCATTTGAATTGGAGGCACATACAATCAGATTTAGGGCCACACGTTAGATATTAAGGCCCACATTATTGAATTTGCGGGGCCACTCAATTGGATGATGAAGCCTACATGTTTGGATCTTGGGCCTATCTTGCTAACTTTAAGGCCATTCGATCAGATTTAGGTCCCCACATTTGAAATAAGGCCACATGTTCGGTAATAACAGCCCATGTATTTGACGATGAAGCCAAGCGACCAGATTTAGGCCAGGGATATTAAATTCAAGGCCACACGTTATGGATTTAAGGCCTATTCATTCAGATTTAGGACCATAGATTTGAGATTTGAGGCCCATACGTTAGATATAAGGACAAAGTTGTTAAATTTAAGCCTTCATGTTATAAATATGAGGCCATACGTTTGATTTTTTGGGCCTAAATTGCTAAATTGGGGCCTCATGAGGCTAAGTTCGATGGCATTGCAGCTAGTTTAATCCTCTTAATGGTTCAATTCATGCCTTCAATTCAGATCGATCCCTCCCTATGTCATTAACTTCATAGCCTCTCAATACAAATCGATCAACTCATTTAATTCCATTTTTCTCTCTTCATGTAATTCGCACCATTGGTATTTGACTCCAGCTCTATTTACAAAGTTGATTCTCCAATAAACTTCACAATTTCAAAGCAATTTTGTTAAACTCGATGAGAGATGGGCTGGATTTATGGTTGAAATCTTGAAGTAGAAACTACTACTTAGGCAAAACCAGCAAACACTAAGTTGAAACCACTAGTAGGTTAGGCAAAGGTTAAAATCCCAAAAGTGGAAACCACTAAATATTTAGGCAAAACCATCAAATGTCAGGTGGAAACCACTAAATATTTAGGCAAAACTATCAAACGTCAATTGGAAACTACTAGAGAGTTAGGTGAAAACTTTAATCAACAAGTGGAAACCACTGCCAAGTTAGGCAAAACCTCTATGCATCAAGTGAAACACTAAGGCAAAACACACAATTGCTTGGTGGAAACTCACATCTACTTAGGCAAGGTGTTGCAAATGTGAAGTGAAAACATCACCCACTTAAGAAAAGTTGAAAATTAAAAGTAGAAATGAGGGGTGACTTCAGCAATTGCTTCTAATGTGCAATGGAAATCAACAGTCGTAAGCAAATGCATATGATGCGAAGTGGAAATCACCATGGACTTAAGCAGCCTTCAAGCACAAGGTGGAAATTTATGTCAACTTAGGCGAAATTCATTTCAACTCAAGATAACTTGATGATTCGAATCTGCCTTTTTTTGTCATTTCAAGTTGATTTGAATTTACACCCCAACCGACCTCCTTACAAAGGCATTAAATTTTGGTTCATTAATTGCCACCATTTTTCATGTTTCCACTAAATTGCTAATCCACATGATCAAAATTCCGCTAAGTCTGATTTTTTTCTGAGTCCAGCCTCCTTGCTTGTCACAACTAATTCCTTGTTTCACTCTCACTCACCAAATCTCAGATTCTGATAAAATTGCCAATCTACTCAAACACTAACACCTATAGAAAACTAAATTGGCACCTGCTGAAAGGCAAGAAAAAAGAGGGGGATCCCCATGTTTCATGGGGCGATGGTGTGAAAACCTCACAATACTGTGATTTTACTTGTGCTGAGTTTAACAAAGTTCATCTCTGGAATAATTCTGATTATGCATAGGTTATAATATCATAATCTGCAGAGGACTATATGTTTTCTTATTATTGCCAATATCTATGTTTATGCTAAATCTGCACAATAACACTAAACACAAATACACTAAAGAGACCTAATAGTATGAGATATAAATCTGCAAACAAGGAATCATTCTTGTCCAAGGTTTGCAAACTGTTTGACAAAACGACTAAGATGTGAAAGGGAAAATTTGAGATAAAACTGGGGTAGTTTCTTACATGACCCAGGAGAAGTTCACTTGGAAAGGGCTTAAAAATGAAGCCCTCAAATATGTCAAAAAATGGACCATTTCGGAGTACAATAAAAATTAGCATACTTATCTAGTTGGTTTACTTCAGCCCTTATCCATTCCTAATAAAATATGGGAATGTATCTCCATGGACTTCATCACAGGGCTACCTAAGGTAGAAGGTAAAGATTGCATTTATGCGGCAGTTGACAGGTTGACTAAATTGGCACATTTCTTTGCCATTTCAATGACATATACAACTACACAAGTAGCTGATTTATTCCTCTGGGAGAACCTTTAGACTCAATGGGATGCCCAAGAGCACTATGAGTGATAGGGATAGCAAGTTACTAAGTATCTTTTGGCAAGAACTCTTCAAACTAAGTGGGATTGATCTCACTCTTAGTATGAGCTCCCACCCACAAATAGATGTACTGACAAAGATTTGCAGCAAATGGGAGGAAGGATATCTCAAGAACAGTGTCTGGGCAGCAGAGAGATTGGACCAAATGGCTACACTTGATGAGTTTAGTTATTATACTAATTGTTAGGAATGAATGCTGAATATGTCCTATGGAGGAGTATTCGGAGTCATTCTGTAGCAGTTGTATGTTGCATTCATGACTGTGATAGTCATTGATGTCAACACAGTGATCTACTGAAGATTAGCAAAGAAGAAGACAGTGTTTGAATTAGCGCACGTGGAGTATTGCAGATCAAGCTATGTGAAGTTGAGGATTTATTCTACATTGTGTTCTAAGATTGTGGTCAAGAGCGCGTACGGAAATTCAATTATTCATGACAGTTATGTGTAATTTAGTGGAAGCAGTATTCAGACAGTGTTCCTAAGAAGCAGCTTGTGGTAACTGGATGATATCTCCTAATTGGGATAGAATCTGGGCATGCGAAGTTATACAGTTGATGAAGACATTTTGGTGGTGACCTGGATGAGACAGCATGGTCAGAGGTCACACGTGTGAAGAGCTATTTTGTTTTGAAGCCGACAGTTTTATGTAATTGTGGAATATTATGTAACGTGTGAAAGTTTATATTTTGTAATTGGTTAAGTCTTGTTGGCCGAATCATTTGTAATTACTTGAGTGTGGTATAAAGGAAGGATTGTTTTCCTTAAATGAAATATGGAAAGAATATGATATTGTGATGATGAAGTAATGAATGTGAATTGTGGAATTGAGCAATATATGTTGTAAGAGGATAAGTGAATTGCAGAGATCTGGTATTGAGATCTGGTGAAGCAGTTGGTGCGGTTTGGCACAGATAGAGGAGCAAAGATAAGTTGTCGAGATCAGTAATTGTTGGTATTATTCTATTCGGATAATACAGAGATTAGTTGGATAGTGTGTTCAGTGATCTTGCCCTTGAAACTGTTTGGACAATGGGTCCTTCTGTCTTCCATAACTCTTAACCGAGTTAGAATCTTTTAACAGGGATTCAAAGTCTCCTAACAAGGACTCATATGTACTGAATGTATTTCATAAGGCTCCTAACAGAGTCCATCCTCTCACAAGGAATTTTCATATTAGTACATCTTTTGTGGGCATCATTCCCACCGAGGTTTACTCTCTGATCAAAAGGTTCCCTAGTCAACATATCTTTTGTTAGTGTTGTTGTGTATGTTTATCCTTCTATGGTTGTTGCTTATATTGATTACATAGTTGAAATCTGATAATGGTAATAAAAGTTGTTATTATCTGATAACTGATTCACCCCCCCCCACCCCTCTCAGTTATCTTGGTGGACTTTACTTTCTAACACTTATCACATGTCTATCAGGATGTCGCCATTCATGGCTTTATATGGATATGAGGCTTCAAGGGTGAATTGTCTGGGATATTAGTGTTACTCCTATTTGAGCATTAATGGTTGTCATTAGTATCACTCAATCACTCAGTCGATAAACGAGACAAAACAGGACAGTCAGTCAATACATAAAGCCTATACACCGAGTAGGACACAAGGCAGATACCTGAGTTAACCGAACACAGCTTTGACCGAGCACTCTTACCGAGCCAGATGATCACCGAGTACCGAGCACTGTAGTCACTGAGCATTCATATGAACCGAGCACCAGTTAATTACCAAGCGATGAATGCAGTGAACACAGAGTAAAACAGGAAATGACATAGCAATTTGAAATGGCACAAACATCAAGGCAAATGGTTCACACCAATCAGAAAACGGTTTACCAAGATCGAGACAGAATTAATTATGGATGTAATCATTTAATTATTGATGATTCCTATGTATTGTAGATTTAGGTTATTTATTCTCACCGTTGATCTTGGGTTTTCTAAGATAATGTAAAACCCTAATTAGGTCAAGTTAGTTTGATATAAAATTTGTAAAGATGTCATTATGATATTGTATCATCAAGGATTAGCCGCACTCGGGACATCAGAAGATCAGACAGGGTTTTGACATAAGGATTTGATAGAAGCATTCAATTTTTTCAGATCAAACATAAGGCTACCAAGAAGAACAGAAGGACATATACATCACTACAAGGCGATATCTTTATAGTATTTCATAGATCTGAATCAGGCATGTTTGAGTTGCTAATTACAGATACATATTATTGTTACTCTTTAACCATTGTAGTAGATTTCTAAATCTCTTAATAGAGAGAACCTAACAGTTCTATTGTAAATCTCCTAACCGAGTGCACACTTGATTGTGTTGCTAAAATCCTCTAACCAAGTAGATCTAGCTGATCTTATTGTTACTCCTAACAGGGTAAGATCACCAGAAGTGATCACAATCTTTGTAGCCTTAATCGGCATACTTTATTACTGCAGTAGTGAAGCTTTGTGGGTGTCATCCCCACCGCATTTTTTACCTTCTAACAAAGGTTTCTATGATACCAAAATATTTGTGTTAAGTGTATGAAGTTTCATGAATGGTTTATTGATTAGATTACATGCATTTATATTTTCAGTTATATTTGAATGTATGTTACATACAATGGATTCAGTCGGTTAATGTTATCTATGCTTACAAAGTTTCAGTCTTGAAAAGTTTTGAAGATACTGATTCACCCCTCCCCTCTCAGTACATATCTTTCCATAATCCCAAGAATTAGAGTACCTAAGGTCAAAGGCTTACTACACGAGATACAAGACAACATGAAGTCATTGAAGGAAAACTTGAAATAGGCATAGAATCAGCATAAGTTGTATGCTAATAAGCATCGGATAGAACATAGTTTTGAGGTTGGGAACATGGATTATCTAAGATTGCAGCCATATACACAATCTACTCTCAAGAAGAGTGGAGCAAGGAAACTCAAGACCATGTTTTATGGTCCATTCAGAGTATCTTGATGGGTTGGAGAAGTTGCCTACGAGTTTGAGTTACCAACTAGCAGTAGGGTTCATAATGTGTTTCATGTATCCAAGCTCAAGAAGGCACTTGGTCATGATGTGGTTCCCTCATCTAAGTTGCAACCATTAGATGAGGAGTGGAAGTTGATATTGATTCCAGAGGCCGTCATTAATACCAGAAAGCGAACTCTTCGAAAGAGGGTCATTAGAGAATTTTTGGTCAAATGGAAAAACTTGCCAATAGAGAATGCCATGTGGGAGAATGAACAAATTCCAAAACCTAGAGTCGAGATTGCTCGAAGACAAGCAATTTTGGGAAGGAAAGACTATAATGTTCCCTTCCTAACCAATTGAGTAGGTGAACCTTTAGCCTATCTAGTTGGTTCTTGTAGGTTAATGAGTTAAGGTTAGGGAATCTTGGAGGCAGTTTATCCAGCAATTTGACAGTATTTGATAGTTGAGCGCTCCCACCATGATCATGAGCAGAATGCTCTTTTCTCGAGTGATTTTAGGTTAGTCTTCCAATAGTTACTACTTTTAGTAAGATTGTTTTGAGCACTGATTGAGCCAATCCGAAGGGTTACTATTTTTAGAATTATCGGTGGGTTCAATTTTGATGACTATCTCATTATTTTATATAGTCCAGGGATTTTATATTATTAATTAATTTAACTTTATCATTATTTATTTTATTTAATAAAGGATTATAAGGGGGCCAATTATAAAGCGAAAAGTGACTTATTTTATATATATGGGCCCTTTATATTTAAGGCAACAGTGAAGAATTGAAAAAATGTTGTTTATTAAACAAAGTGTGCTTGGAGAAAGCGTTTGAATCTCCTGAGGGAGTCTATACAAGACATTTTGGGAGTTCATTACATTCATGTTGAATTTGATATTTGCTATTGTTATTTCTTCTGGAGGACGGCTCTTCTTTGGTTTGTGAGGGTAGAAACTCTTGCGAGCAACATTCTCCACATTCTTGAGAGATATAATCTGGAGAATAATTTGGTGATTTCGTAAAGGAGTCACAATTGTGCATCAATGGTGTTAGTTTGATCGTCTTGTTCAGCCTTCTAGTTGCAAATTTATGAAGTTAGTTCTAGTTTTCTGATTGAAGGAGATATTGCTGATTGTTTTTTATTTGTAGGCCGACCGTACAACCTCCATAGCTGGTCGTACCTTGTCTTGGCTGGATGTGAGACTTCTAGCAGCTGGTTGATTGGGGTTTTAGTGCAATATTCCGCAGTTTGGAAGAGTTTTTGACATTGCTTCTTCATTCTATGACATTTCAAGGAATTTATTGAGGACGCCAAGGGTATCTGAGTAAGTTATTTCAATTGAAGGTTATTGTTGTCGCAGACCTTTATTTCACCAATCAGCAAATGGGTATGTTGGATTTAGATATGTGGTATCATTTTATGATCTGGGTTGCTCTTACATTTGAGAAATTTTGTAAAATCAGATCAGAAATCAGTTCTGGAATTTACAGCCTCTTATACTTCTGAGTTTCATTAATTTCTGAGTTGTTTATTTGTTGCAAGGTACTTCATAATCTGCACTTTATTTGGCATCTCAAAGAATCAAAGCCATTGCAAACACACTCAAAAACAAACGAAAAAGAACAAAGGCAAACAGGGCTGCATATTACAGAAGTCGTGTCCTTCAAAAAGGGGAACACTTAGCGGATAAGGAAAGTCAAAGGGAATACACCAATGATGGCATGGGAGTCCTTAATTGTCTGTCATCCTTTCCTATAGCTGGGAAAAGCGTTTGCAACTTATTTGAGACGTTTTAGAACTTCATTGCTCGGTCAACCTATTATTTTTTGCTGTCCATGGTCCTCTCCTGAACTGGAAGACTCCCCCACTCTTGGCATATATCTATTGATGGGCTTGCTCGCCATAAAATCAGTCAAAAACAGGGTTGAAATTATTTGTAGAGTTTGAGGCAGTTGTTAAGAAGTTGCAGATTAGAATCCATTATAAACAGAGTGCTTGGAACTAGTCATTGTTTGTTGTGACTAAAGGTGCAAATCACTCCTATTGCTGGATTGTTGGACTGTCTTTTTCAGCCAATCTTGGTGATTTATGTCACCAGTCTGCATTGTCTAAAAGCTATCCAGGTCAGCACATGATTATGAAAAGTTATCAAAACTCTCTTTAGTTGAAATCTAAGTTAACGGTTCAGGTTTGGGGATGGATGCAGCTACACAAACCCGGTACGTGGAAAAAAAATTTAGGGGTTTGGGTACGTGTGTGTGTGTGCACACGCATTATATATAAAAAAAAATAAAAGAGATACACAGAATTGTAAAACTAAATCATTTCATAGTATGATACTTGATCATTGATCAATGCCAAATGCCAAAGATAAATATTAAATGTCAATTGATAGTTGAAAAATATTCAAATAAGCCATATCAATGATATCATATATGTCTATATTCACAATTCCAATGAAAATCATTACAATTATTGAATTACAAAATGTAGTTCATGAAATATGATTCAATGTTCATCAATCATCAACGGCTATGAAAATAGACAAGTACCCAGCAAGTACCCACCGACGCACCTGTACCAGGTGCGTATCCGAACCCGGTTCAAGGCCTGTGGGCACGAACCCGGTAACTTAGGTTGAAATGTTTCTGTTTAGTAGCAGCTTCCTATGATCATATAATTTTCTCAGCTGAATGCATTTTAATAAGTCTGTGTTCATTTGTAAAATGCTATGAATTGTCATGTGAAATGAAATCTTTACAAAAATCAAAACACACATTTATTCAAACAATATTGTACATGTCCAGAGGTCTGCAAACTGTTTGACGTCATGTCTATTAACTTAACTTGTGAGAAAGGGAGCAAAAAAATTGGGGCATACCTGGGGTGGTTTATTTCAGTTTTTGTGAAGATTTTAGCTGAGTTTGGAGGGTGAACTGAAGAGCATCTTGGTTGGTCGTAACATTCCTCCCTCAAGCCATATCATTCCCAAATCAGGTCATACAATCTAGAGATGTTCATTGAGAAGGTATACTCTGTTGTTTGGATTAATTTCCTCCATTTTGAATCTGAACTTGCAAGGTGTACAGGTTTTAGATGGGCAGAGTGCTGTTTGGTTTGGCCACACCATGAGGGTTGCCTGTTGAAGGGGACATGAGGCTTTGGAATGACCCACTGGGCTTCCTCGCTGAATTTCTTGTTGATAGGAGGTGTCCACTATTTTATTATCTTTCTCCATCACTTTGACACTAAGTAATCATCACTTTGAAGGTATATGGTTGCATTTATTAGTGCTGTACCTGTTATTCCAACACCATTTTCATACCTGTTCTTGACTGAAAATTGATATCAATCTGAAATAATCATTTTCCAGTGTTATTTGATAAGATTTGAAGCTATTTGTAAGTGTTTCTTCCTGACTATGTTCACCATGGGTGTGTTGGATGTATTTTGGTGAGATTTTTCGGTATCTTTCTTGCTGCTCTAAACCTGTAGCAGCAATTTACTCTATCATTTCACACCTGTACCTGTCTAATACAATTAGCAAACTTATATATACTCTTTTCAGAGTGGTTGGGTGAGAATTGAGTGTGTTGTAAGCGGTGTTATTAGGATATGTTCATTGTTTGGCGTGTTGGGTGAGACCAATACTCCTCTATCAAGAGTAAATCTCCATGTATCCATGGTGCACCAAACCGGATCTCAAATCCAATTCAAACCAGATCCAAAAATAATTAAAAGACCCACTTTTCTAGAATTTACTCCTGTTGTGTGCTCTTGAATTCATTGTTTTGATTTTTTAGTTGATTTAGACTTATTTGGAATGAACTTAATAGATTCAACAAAATTATTAGCTAAATTAGAAAGCCATGTAACTCTTCTTTTGTTCATTGATTTATGTTTTTGCACGTTTTTCTTTATTTTTGTTTTGTTGAAACACTTCCAGAGTTTCAATCTTTAAATTTTTTGTTACTTTTTTGTGTTTCTTCTTTATTATAGAGCTAGGCAGTATGTTTACTGCTATATCTAATAAACTAAATCCACGAGTAATAATAAAGAAGACAATGTGTACTCGATACAAGAGTAAAATATATCTTTATTTGCTCATGAAGTGATTCTGAAGAAGAAGACCAAAGATGGTGGGCCAAGGGTTACAATTCATCCGACTACAACATACTACATTCCTTGACGATACACAAACATATTTAAAGGACCTGATTGTTGCCAAGAGGAACACAACTATCAACCAACCGACACTTATAACTACCCGAGAGTGACAACCAGCTTAATACGGACAATTAATACATTGTCGGATAACCAATATTATCAAACATAACAACAGCCGGTGTATGCTGACTACACAGTGTTAACAATTTTGCATGATTTTTATTTTATTTTTGTTAGGATTTCCAACTAAGTTACCGATGCGTCCACAGGCACGCTGGATGCGGAAGCAAATGCCTGTGGAGGTGGATCCGGGGGCAGATGCCCTGTGGGTGCCACCCAGAAGCCACCATAGGCATCCGGATGTGAGTGGATGCATGCCACAGGTATCCACTTGCATCCAGATGCCTATGGTGGCTTCTGGGTGGCACCCACAGGGCATTCGGGCACTTCAATGGTGAAGTATCATTATTCATACAATTATTGCTTCCGGGTGGCACCCACAAACAAAACAATGATTGCTCTAGTAGAATACAATTACACAAGATTTGCAAATGAATGAAAGAATGACAAGGCAAGCAGCAAATATCATTTTGTAACCGGTCAATACACCACAAATCTCGGATTCATTAGTCATTTTCCCTCCTGTAAAATGATGGAATTACATATATCATAACAAATTCATCATTCACACCAAGCTCCCAATGACCCCAATCAATCCTCTTCCAATTGTCTTAAATCACACTTTGGGTAGGGCCTCACACTCCTCTTTGCATGATTATGGCAAAGCTAAAATGCATCTACTTCAGTCATGGCATCCTCTCTACAAAGGGTTCCTTTTGATCAATGGTGAAGTATCATTATTCATACTATCAAATGATTTATTTTTGTATTTTTTTTGCATTTCTTTGCACATATATATATATATATATATATATATATAAACGCATCCCCTAAAAAAAATTTCATGCATCCACGCACCCGATTCTCACATCCGCATCTGAATCTGCACCCGAATGAGCAACTTAGATTTCCAACATCGTGGATAGAGATGGCAATCATTATTACCTATACTGGTGGCAAGGCCAAAGATCTCGTGTGGACGCTAGGCACAACAAGTCCAAAGGCAAGGATGGTTTTGTGTAATTATTGTGGTCTGTAGATGAAACGAGGCATGGATCACCTTAAATAATCCTTAACATGAATTTTCGCTTGAGGCATGCAGTTGTGTTATTTAGTACAACTAAAGATTTTATAAAAGATGAAGGTTTCCCTTGCTATGTATGAGAAGAAATTAGAAAAAAAGACAACTAAGGCAATTAAAGTTGTGATGAATTCCCCTCCCAACTCAAACTGTAATGAAACAGACCCTTGACTTGGCCCATACATATAGGCTTCATCACCTAAACATAGTTCTAGTCAAGTGCAGTCACATTCAAAGGGATTCTTTGTTCCTCATAATATTCCTAACGTGCAACCTTCATTTCAAGAGGAATCACCAAACCTGTTGAACCCTTACAAAATTTTCTCTTTTAAGTCATTTTTGAATGCAAGTCTTGGCCTTCTCTCCATATAATCTCTCACTATGAAGTACCCATGCCATTCATTTATTTTCACATATTTTGAAAACAAAACCATTTTTTATTTGATAGTTATAAGCTTTTAGATGCTTCAAAGGGAGCAAAAACAAAGCCCAAACAAGAAATTTATGGAAAACAAAATAAAGGCAAAATTTACAAGCAAGGTAATTTCACAATTTTATAGCTAGAGGCGAAAACGAAACTGACAATTAAGGTGGAAAAGCATGGTTTCTAACTGGTGATGGAAAGATGACAAATTGATAGTCAACTTGAAAAAATATGATTCTCGTTTTAAAAAAAATGCAAAACAAGCTTCAATATCACAATTTCGGCCTTGCATTGTAAATATTCAATCAATGGTGAAAATTGTGATTTGAGTTGGAAAGCATAAAGTGCAAAATTAAAAGAGTGTAGAGAAGGTGGAAAAAAACAAATTTTGAACTGGAACATAAAAACATGAAAATAAAAGTAAGCAAAGCTCAAAAGTACAATATTCATCTTAAAGACAAAAATGTGCAAAAAGAGAAAAAAATACAATTTTCATCTAGAATGTGAAAACACATGAATGAAGGTGAAAAGCAAAATTTTATCCTGAGTTACAAAAAATGAAAGTTGACAGTTAGGGACCCCCAAAAATGGTGTTGTGACCCAACATGCTCCTTGTTCGATAAAAAGGGACCCCCAAATGTTTTTGAAATTTCATCTTGTTTTGGACCAGGTCCATTTATTCAGTTGTTTTGTTTCTCTTGGATAATTTGTTTTACAGATTTGGCGTGTCCAACATGATGGCTGTCCCTGAGATTTGAGATGTTTTATTAACATGTTAATTAATCGGGTTCTGTATCTAGTTTCCCTGCTTGGATATAATATTATTCAGCTAGTCAATTTTTATTTTTGGATCATTTTCAGTTTGTTGATTCATAGGGTTTCCATTCTCCTTGGCCATTTGTTTTTTATCTGGTGGTAGACCCAATTCTTGGTTTTTAGCTTGCCCTTAGGCTTTGTCCCAACTGATTTGTGTCATCTTTCAGTTCTTATATATAGTTGTATTGTATTTGTTCACGTATTAGGATGTTTAGAGTCTTTTATTTGATTTCATGCAGTGAATCCTGTCTATGGACCCAATGAGCTTTATGCTTCATTTATTCATTTTTTCATCCACCATTTCAAGTTGAATTTGATTCTAGACATGAGGATTCTAGGCATGTTTAATAAAGGAAAATGAGGAACGAAATAATATAGCACATAAGAACTTCATTACCAAGATAAATATGAAAAAATGCTGTTAGTGTAATGACTAGTCATGAAGATCATCTTGAGATGACAGAAGAACATAGGTTAAATCCCACAAAAATTTAAAATATAATATAAATACTTAACCACTATTAGCTGTGCTGATACATGGGTAGGCATTCAATTGAGTTTTTGAATTGCTTTCAGCAAATGATTTTTTGAATTACTTTCAGCAAATCATTATTCTGAATCAAATATTAATGGTACCGATCTGCACAGTGACATAAAATGCACATGGAATAGATTTAATTATTATTAATAAAACATTATTAACGTAGGATTTGACAAAGAATACTGATAGCAATGGATTCAAATATTTACATTATATTTTTGAATAATCCATTTCCAGCTTTGGGCCCAGTCATATTTTACAAACAGTGACCATATGCATATTGATGGCTAGTAAATAGCTTAAACTTTGTAACCAAATATATGCTTGAAAAACAGAAGAAAGCTTGTCAAACAGTTAAGTAAGAAAGTCTCCCTTTTATGAAGTCTACATTTACAAATGAGCATAATCATTCAAATACAGATATTCCAATTAAAGCAATTCACTGAAATGTCAGCATAGAACAGAAGAGATTTGAAAATAGTTTTCAAACAAAAGCAACTAAAGCATTGAACCACCAAACCTTTTAGCAATCAGACTTTCACAAAAGATTCTTTTCCCACCACAAGAAAATGGACGGCCACCAACCACACTTAGCTTGAGTTGCGGAAAGTCTAAACGATCATATCCAACATGTTCCTTTCCAAGACTGATCAAATATGAGTGAATTTAGAACTTGCACATGCAATTTTATTAGATAGAAAAACTACACTTTTTCTTTGCATGTAATGAACCTACAACTGACTAAATTTTATATCAATTAAATCACATTCTTGGTTAAAATTCATTCAGAATTTTTTTCCCTACACTGAGTTTGGTGAGTATACAAGCCTGTCCATATAGATAAGATTGGTTAAGATCATTCCTTCAATCAAGCTCTAGTTTCTAAGAAAGCATCCATGCACGTAATAAGTAATTGTAATACAAAAGAAAAAGTATTAAAGAATCGGATCTACTCACAAGAACTAAAATATGGACAACTTACCTTTCCAATGATGTTTAGAAGTTTATAACTACAACACAAATCATGCTGAAAAACTAGCACACTCACATTCTACAGAAGTAACGAACACTACACTTGCATACTGACAATAGAATAATCTACAAATTGATGTTGAAATTATAATTATGTGAGCATCCTTGTATGATCAAAAGGGGTCAGAAGGACCAAGCATATCATGTCTTGTATAAATATAAAGTATAAACCATTAACAAATGACTCTAGCATCACCGTGAACTAATACTTCTCAGATCAGCAAAAATATTAAGGTGATA
Organism: Chamaecyparis obtusa; assembly: GCA_027943335.1. Classification (NCBI taxonomy): domain Eukaryota; kingdom Viridiplantae; phylum Streptophyta; class Pinopsida; order Cupressales; family Cupressaceae; genus Chamaecyparis; species Chamaecyparis obtusa. Next base: position 1,227,373 of record BSBK01001175.1, on the reverse strand, counting down.
AATTGTGATGTCCCCCATTTCTGAGATTAAATTCAATAAATAATAACAATATCATAATAGTGAATAAATAATAAATATACTATTTAAATAATAAAATAATAAATAAGAATTAAATAATAGAATTTTAATAATATTAGAATATAAATTAAATAAATAATTATTACAAATATTGCATATTATCACATATTATATATTATCATAATAATATAAATATTTTAATATTCTTGTATATAAATATTATATATTAAAAATATATGTACAATTATTTGATGTCATACATATATTATTATATTAAATAAAAATATATATTTAATATTTAATAAATATATAATTAATATATATTTGATTTATTACATATGTCTGAAATATATTACAATCAAATGTATATAATATAACTTATATATATCATACATAATAATAAATCCAAGTAAACGACCAACTTAAGAGCAGCAAATAAACTAGTCGCAACCCTTAAGGGAGTCGCTACTCTCCTTTTACACAGGTATTAAGAGGAACAGCGAATGGTAGAAATAATGGGGAAAAAACAGGGAACAAAAGAGAGGAGGAGTTTAGGGAATACGGTCAGTACTAATTCCATCCAATCAGCATTTTTCCATAGCCTAGTCAGCAGTATTAATACTCAAGCAGCATTTTATTAAGTCAGCAATCATACAACCAGGAAGAAGTGGGAATAGATATCTCGATGATCAAGTATATATCTAAAATTGCATTATCTGAAATATATAACGAGATTATGTATCTGAATGATATAACTGAATTATAAGTATGATCAAAACCATGTTACTTTGCATGATTATCTTTAATAGATTTAAGGAGTTTATGATCAGATCATAACTTATATCCTCATTATTTATTTTGGGAATCATCATTATCAAATAAGAGTTTACATCAGCTAGCAAATAAGGTTGAGATCAAAGACATTCTTGATGAATGCTGAAATTCCTATAAAAGAATTAAAGCAAAGATTACATCTCTGAAGGTCAAGGTCAGTATATAGTTTTAGAATAAAAGACATATGCATATGTGAGGACAAATACGCCTAGTATGGGATATCCATAAGGCTTGAACAGAGATAAAGTCTCTCCAAGGCTTATAAGGATGGATATACCAAGTAAGGAATATCCATAAGGCCTTAGGAGGAGAAAATCATAATGAGATGGTGATATAGTTTGAGAACCATTTTAGAATGACCATAAGGCAGCTAGAGCCCCAAGAGGTCCAGCCCAGAGAGCTAAAGAACCTGGTTACGGTCTCTCCCTAAGGATTAGGCTCATCATAGAACAAGGCAATACACAACACAGTAGAAGGGGAGTTTTTGCAGTTAAATCAAGATAAGTTCCATTTTTTGAATCATTCTTAGGATTTTAAATTGAATATTATAATGAAATATCTTCAAGTTTGATAAGTTTATAGTTATAAATATGTTGCAGCTCTCATCTCAAGTTAAATTATTGGTTCAGGACTTAATAAAGGGAGATCTTAAGTGGGGACATTATAGTGGTATCAGAGCATGATCCTGTAATCCAACAGGGTAGAAAAAGATATGTGAAAATCATTCACTACGAAAGATTAATGCAGAGAAGTTTTGGAACAGAGGTATGAGGATAATTTGAGCAAAGATTAAGGCATAAGTTGAGCAAAACGTTTATGGCGAATTCAAGAAGAGATTATCACAATTTGAAGAAAAGATCAATAGCAAAAGTTGTAGAAAAGGGTTATCCATCATCCATTGTAAAAGCAACATCAATAGGATATCCATAATAGGGGGGAAAAGGGCTGCAATTTGTTAATGACAAGGTAGCTTCAAGAGAGCTCATTCATACCTGTGATGATTTGTTCTTATCATATTTTTTATCTGCATTGTCATATGGATTCTCTCATGTTTGAGTTCTTGCTTTGAAGGCTTCAGTATGTTTTATGAGTTTCTATTTTTTGATGACATTGGTTATTTTGTACCGCTATGTGTATAATCTTAAAAGCATCGTGTTCGTGTCATTTTGTTCCATCTGTGGAAGAGACTTTATTATTCGCACCTTTATTATTGTCAAGTCACTTGACATGGCACCGACAGAGACGATGATGTGTCTTATATAATCTGACGTGGTTCATTGACGGCTTGTATTGATGTCGTTCAGATTCTTAATAACATCTTTGTCTCTTCATATGCAATAACGGTGACTCTTTGTATTCGTTATTGGAATTCAAGAGTATGGGAAAGGTTACAAGCAAGATTATTCATCATTCTAGTTGTGGCTCTAATAGTCTTCAGAATCGGCATTTTTTGGTGATTTTGTGTTCACTATTTTATATATTATTCAGTTGAATTGCTCTGGGTTGTCGTGTGGACTGGACATTAGTGATCGCATTATTTCTCTTCATGTGGCCGTATGAATTGAAGAACAGTTATCTCTTGTTTTGGAGAGTGTCTTTTGTTATGAGTAGTGATTGCTATTGTCGAGAAACCTTAGCAATTTGGAACAGATGGTATTTGGTAATGTGTGTGTTTCAGCAATTCATTCTATGTTCTGTGTAGTATCTATGATCAGATAATGATCGTATAAGCTTCATATATGTGATACACATACTGATGTTCAATGTTGCTATTATGTTCATTAGACTGAGATAGTTCAAAGAATATCTTTCTCTGTATTATCATTGTGTGTTGATGATACAGTGTTAATCTTGGCTGATTAGTTCAACATATCTAGCTTGTGAAGCTTTGTACTGGAAGTTTTGGTTACTCAAAAAAGTGATCTATTTGGGGTGTGGCTGGGTTTTTCCCTCAAGTAGGAGGGTTTTCCCAGGGTAAATAATGGTATCATCTGTTTTGTATGTTTTTATGGTTTTCTGTATATTGCACTCGTATTATTCTGGTTCAAAACTTAACATGGTATCAGAGCCAAGTTTAAGGAAACGATCTGAACCAGAATAAAACATTTGAATTCTAGAAGGATCATGATGTCTAATGGATACGTTGTTCGACGATTCGTTGCAGGTGTTTCAATCTCAGCTATTGAGGCTTCTTATGCAATCTTCTATGTTGGGGTTCGAATTTAAATTCTCTGCCTGAACTATAACTGTGTGATGGTGAAAGATTTATTGGCATCTTGTGAGGAAGATTAAAATATGAAGAGATAAGTATTTTATGATTGTAGCTTTGATAATGAGTTCATGAATTTTATATATTTAATTCATGCAATAACATTGAGTAGTGAATTATGTACGCTTCTAGCATTAGTCTATTTGATTCTATTACTAATCTCTCTAAAATGCTTCCAGGATGGATCGAGGAGCACAAGATGATGAGAGATTGCAGCCTAAGCTGAATTGGTGGCTCTTGAAGAAGTACCTATTCAGATTATCTTGTGATCAATTTATTCTAAGAGGATATGAGATTCAGAGGAAGCTTGTGTGGAAGAGGAAGAGTGCCAAGACCTTTTAAAGAGGATCAGCAAGCTCATGTAGCAGTGTGACTGCTAAAGCTCATTGTTGGACAAATATTGGAGTCAATTTCTTGGTATTGTGATTATCAAAGCTTGAGTATGTTGTCCCTGTTGAGAGAGAGTCTCAGCTGAGAGGGAGTCTCAGCATTCAAATCTATTCTGTTATGATAATCAATGCAATATGCTGCCCCGGCTGAGAGGGAGTCTCCATTCAGAGGGAGTCTGTCTATTCATCACAAGCAACCTTGGATGAGGAGGTCAGAAGGTTGATATCAGATTTAGACGAAGTTTGATTTGAGAAGCCACAAGGTTAATATATGTCTCAGAGAGAGCCTTATCATCGTGAAGACTTGTTAATGAGTTCTTCTCCGTGAGGGAGAAGTTCGAGGTGCAATCCCTTGTTAATGAGTTCTCTGCGAGAGAAGTTCGAGGTGCAATCCCTTGATAATGAGTTCTTCTCTACGAGAGACGTTCGAGGTGCAATCCTTTGATAATGAGTTCTTCTCTATGAGAGAAGTTTGAGGTGAAATCCCTTATACCACCCTCTGCGAGAAGGCATGGTGGAGCCACCCTCTACAAGTAGGCAAGGTGGTAATTCATTCTTCTCTAGGAGAAGTTTTGGGTGAAAGCCCTTGTTCCACCCTCTGGGAGTAGCTATGGTGGATCCACCCTCTGGGAGTAGTCATGGTGGAAGTCATGTGTGTGGTTCCATGACTTTATTTTCTATTTTCTCGTTTCACCCTCTAGAAGTAGCTATGGTGAATATTGTTATGCTGAGATAACAATTTTATATTGAGAAAATTTGTGATGAGATTTTTGTTAACATTATTTTTTTGTTGCAGCTATTTGTACTTGTCATGCGATGACATATGAATGATCTCTCTCTTGCTAAGAGGGAGTGTTAATGATGAGGTAGCTTCAAGAGAGCTCATTCATACCTGTGATGATTTGTTCTTATCATATTTTTGATCTGCACTGTCATATGTATTCTCTCATGTTTGAGCTCTTGCTTCGAAGGCTTCAGTATGTGTTATGAGTTCGTATTTCTTGATGACATCGATTATTTTGTACTGCTATGTGTATAATCTTTAAAGCATTGTGTTCGTGTCATTTTATTGCATCTGCGAAAGAGACTTTATTATTTGCACCTTTATTATTGTCGTGTCACTTGACATGGTACTGACAGGGATGATGATGTGTCTTATATAATCTGACGTGGTTCATTAACAGTATGTATTGATGTCGTTCAACTTCTTAATAACATCTTTGTCTCTTCATATGCAATAACGGTGACTCTTTGTATTTGTTGTTGGAATTCAAAAGTATGGGAATGATTACGAGCAAGATTATTTATTCATCATTCTAGTTGTGGCTCTAATAGTCTTCAGAATCGGTATTTTCTGGTGATTCTGTGTTCACTATTTTATATATTATTTTAGTTGAATTGATTTGGGTTGCTGTGTGGATTGGACACTAGTGACATGAAGAGCAGTTATCTCTTGTTTTGGAGAGTGTCTTTTGTTACGAGCAGTGATCACTATTGTCAAGAAACCTTATCAATTTGGAGATATTCAGTGTAATATCTGTGGTTAGATAATGATCATATAAGCTTCATATATGTGATACACACAGTGATGTTCAATGTTTCTATTCTATTCATAAGACTAAGATGGTTCAGAGTATATATTTCTCTGTATTATCATTGTGTGTTGATGATACAGTGTTAATCTTGGCTGATTGGTTCAGCGTATCTAGGTTGTGAAGCTTTGTACTGGAAGTTTTGGTTACTCAATAAAATGATCTATTTTGGGGTGTGGCTGGGTTTTTCCCTCAAGTATGAGGGTTTTCCCAAGGTAAATAATGGTGTTTTTATGGTTTTATGCTTTTATGTTTTTATGTATGTTTTTATGGTTTTATGTATATTGCACTCATTATTCTGGTTCAAAACTTAATGCAATTAAGGGAGAATCACAAAAGGCACCCTATTGCAGTGGTAGTTAAGTGAGAACTGCTATAAGGGCACCCTACTATGTTGTGATTAAGGGAGAACCACTAAGGGCACCCTGTTGCTAGCACCATCCCAACGGTGCAAGTAAGGGAGAATTGTGAAGGGCACCCTATTGTAGTGTTAGTTAAGGGAGAAACACTATAAGGACACCCTACTGCACTGTGATTAAGGGAGAACCACTAAGGGCATCCTATTGAAGATTTAGATAAGGGAGAACTTCTAAGGGCACCCTATTATAGTGACAGTTAAGAGAGAACCGCTATAAGGGCGCCCTATTGCACTGTGATTAAGGAAGAACTGGTAAAGGCACCCTATTGCAAAAGTAGTGAAGGGAGAACCGCTAAGGGCGCCCTATTGTAGTAACAATTAAAGTAGAGCAGCTATCAAGGCACCATACCGCGTTGTGATTAAGGGAGAACCGCTAAGGGCACCACATTGCAAGACAGAGATTATATATCTCTAAAGGAGGAGATTCTTAGTAAGTGTTAAAACTAGATCAAGAGCATTCTTAGTGAGCGTTGAGACTAGATCCAGAGCATTTTTAGTGAGTGTCGAGACTAAAAGAACATTCTTGGTGAATGTTGAGACTCCTAGAAAGGAATGAAGGCAGGGGATACATAGCATTGAAGGTTTAATCATCAAGGAGAAAAGCAATGCTTAACAGGGGAGAAGGGACGCACTGCAGTAAATCAAGATAAGTACTATCCTTTGAATTATTCTTAAGATTCTAAGTTGGAATTACTATTTCAGGACTAAATAAAGATTCTTCCATTAAGGACTATGGTTAAACAAGGTGATATCAGAATTGCAAAAGCCACCCACATTGAATTGACATTGCTTGAGGGCAAACAATTTGAGGAAGGGTGGACAGTGATGTCTCTATTTCTGAGATTAATTCAATAAATAGTAATGATGCTCAAACAGCATTTTATTAAGATAAGTCGACAATCACAAAACCATGAAGAAGTGGGAATAGATAAAAAAGAGCTGAATTGTAAAGTGGAGCAGGTCAAACTTTGAAGAGAGAATATCACATAAACAGAGATATATTAACAATGCAGATTTGTAAGAAAGATAGATGATCAAGGCAAATTTATTCCCAAGTATATACATACATGGCTGACCACAATTATGATTCAATACAGATCATAGAATATTATATCTGAATTTCATTAGAGCTTAAAATCATTACAGGATATATATATATATATATTAGTTAATAATATTGAAATCACAATTATAGTTATGTGCTTTTATATAGATGATAATAGAAGCAAAATCAGAATTATAGTTATATGTTTATATGCATAGATTATATACATATACATATATATAAAATAATAGAAGTGAAATTGGAAATATACTTATATATATATATATATATAAAATAATGGAAATGAAATCAGAATTATACTTATAAATAACATATATATATCTGGATGATCTAGTATATATAACTAAAATTGCATTATTTAAATTATATACCCAATATATGTATCTGAATTATATTGATCATATGGGGATTTAATAATAAATAAAAAATTAAATTAATGAACAGATATATAATAATAAAATATAATATAATTTATTATTAAATTAACTAATTAGTATAATAATGAAAAAATATAAAATATTAATTGATATAGCATAATATAATATTTATTAACGAAGGAATATAATAATATTATAATATAACTTATTATTAAATATAATACATTAATATAATATAATAAATATAATAATAAAATAATAATAAAAAATAAAAAAATAATAGAATTTATTAATAATAATGAAAAAAAAAATAAAGCAATAAAAATACAATGCAATTACAAAAGGACCAATACAACTTGAATAATTATTGTTAGCGGCTATAAAACTAGTGCCAAACGAATGAAGTAGGCATCGCACGTCAACACCCTGGCACCATGTCGTGGGGAAAATGGTAATCATGTAAATTGTGGATCTTATTGAAGAGATCCAAATCGTATGAGAGGAATATGAAATACTCCTATATTGTCGTAAATATCAAGCTGCAATGGGATGGTAATAGTCGTGATATATTTTCCCTAATAGTCGATGGATACGATTAGCAAATACAATGCGCTGATTGCAGCAACATTTGTGTCGACATTTTAGGAGGTAACAGCCAGGAGAATTATCGCCGATGAATTGGATTGGTTTTCCAATAAAGAAACAGCAATTAATTTAAAGTAAGAAACGGTTTTATTAGACAAGAGATATCAAATACCAATTAATTATGAAAGGTGCGATTTGTATGATTAATCAATTTGTTTAAGTCATGAAGAGACACGATTAAAGGAGAGATATGTCTCTTAATTTTTAAGTGATGCAACCATTTGGTCATGCACAAAATATATTGAGAATCCATTCTCAAGGGAATAACCATCAAAGAGGAGGTGTCAGATTCCTTTTACTTATTCAGCCCTTACAGAAGATATTCCAAATATGTCATGACCTGTCCTAAATAGAACTTAGTGATAATAAATTATAGGATGAGAATATTAAAATAAATTAACTAAAACAACATTATGATTTAAATAATAATGACTCAAATATTAATAAACTAGTAAAAACAAATCTACTACTAATAATACAATATAGACCTATTCCTAATATAATTATTAAAATATTAATATAATTATTATTGTGACAATAATTAAATATAGATAATAATATATTATTATTCTCAATAAATATATAATTAAAATATAAGTTAATAAATATAAATATAAAATTATATATAATCATAATATAGAATACGTTTATTAAATAGTAACAATATGAAATACATTATAATATATAAAAATAGATTATATCCCAAATAAAAAAAATAAGAATTAAAATATAAGTATGAGTACCTAATTATATACAAACATCTCCCGTTGTCAACCACGGGGGCAACTATGGACGTTGTCTCCCTCATTAAGATGTTGCCGACAATATCAGCGACTCATCCAAACCATTACATAATGAACGTCGATAATGAATGATAAGCAAGGAATTTGCTAGACATGATAATGGCACCGATTAGATATAAAGACAGGTATTCAATATCATTCGTGTACAAAACCGATTTGGTTGAAGAGGCACGATTAAGATTAATACTAACGATGATTTGCATATGAAAGACGCAGTTGCGAAGAGACATCGGGCATGTCTCTTAGATGCAACCCATCCACTTGATCAGCGTGATAGAAGAAGGCCATCGAACTCTCTTCATCAGGCATGAATCAGAAACCTTTATCTCTTATGTGTATCCTTCATTACCAGCCTTCTAGCATATTCCGGTTGCACAGCTCGAAAGTAATAAACAGAGACAACACCCTTGTGGCCATACACGCAGTGTCAATATCAGAACACCATAGCCATTATTGTTGAAAGATAAAACATCCAGATCAGACACAGCAACTTGTCGCTATAAGTGATCCCCTCTTAAGTTGCATGTACATATTAAAATAACAGTCATAGTAACATATTCAGAATTGCATAGATCAGACGCAGCACCATATAGCTTCATTGTTATTAGGAAGAGCCGAGATCTCTATATATCTACAGATTAAAATATCTTAGCTGGCATGATTTCTAAAGTTGTATTAGATACAACAGTGATCTAATGTCCAATCCATATATTGTCATCAACAGATATTACATATTATCAAGATAATCTCAGTGATATCTTTAATTGCCTTGCATATATCCAATTGTCACATTAGAGGTAGTAGTGATATTGTCATCAATTATATAACATAAATACTCCTAAGTGGTATAATAGATCATCATCCTTAATGTTAAGTGTGACTTTGAGGAAAGAAGCCTCTTGCAATTGATTTTGCAAGTTAATTGTCCCCACTTTTCAAGTTATCAAAAAAGGGTACATTACAAATACTCAACCCAAGTTATGGTGCGCAATTGAGCGAGAGATTTATAAGTCTTGGATGCACGATTCTAAGAGATTGTTAAAATGGAAACAAACCATGAGAACAACTATAATGTCCCCATTTTCATGAGCATCAAATTTTGAGGGATTAGCTTATTAATTGACCCTTGTAGGCTAATGAGGTTGGTTAGAGGGTCTTTTGAGGGATTCAACTTCTCCAGTGGTCAAAGTTTTGCAGATTTGGCTTTCGTTCAAGGTCTCCAGGACTCCGTACGCAGTAGTTGCTATTTATAGCATGTCTTTCTATTTATAGTATGTTTTGAGTATTACGATAATAGATAGTTTTTAATTTTATCTCTCTCTTTCATTTATTTCTAATGGTCACTCTTTTTGTAATATTTCCATAAACTCCTTATGTTCGTTATGGAAACTTTCTCTTTCACTGTACAAGAATGTTTCTATTTCCTCTCTCTTGTTCGTTATAGAAACATTCTCTTGTATCTTGTATATATAGATCATTCATGATCATTGTTTAATAACACATTCATTATTTTACCACAAAATTGAGAGGCTCGGAGAGGGACCCCTGCTATTTTTAGAAATGGGGTATGGTCGTATGCGGCTTGATCATGTTAGCTCCCGATTCAGACGGCGTGCAGAGATGATGAGTAATAATGGAGATATTAATATTTATTTGGCTAAAATAAATATTAATAATTGTGGGCTTATATTATTAAGTTATAATATAATTTTATGTTATAACTTAAGTCACTTAAGTGAAGGGTCAAGTTATCATAGATGGGGCCAAGTGAACAATTAATTTTAAAAGAATTAGTTGTGCACCAACTATGGAGTTTTAACTGAAAAAATTAAAAGTGGGAATATATCTTTTATCCCACATTGGCCAGGAAAGTGTTTGAGCTCTCACAAGAAAAGAATAAAAGGGACTTAAGAGCTCATTCATATGGAGATTATGTTGATTGATGATTTTGATTGAAGATTTTTGGAGCATTGGAGTTGTATAAAACTAGAGGTTTCTGCAAGTTTCAGGGCTTCTCAGCATTGCAGAGAGTGGCTACTTCATTGTATCAACATATAGAGGGTGTGCAATATCATCTAATTGTGCTAGAGGGTTTGGCTTCATCCAAAGGTCAAATTGAGCTGATTGGTAGAACAAATTTCAGAATTTATTGTCAGATTGAGGGTGGATGTTTGAGCAGATTGCATTGACTGAATAAAAGATTTAATTGTTGATTGTAGAGGGCCGTACTTATTGCTTTTTGACTGTTCATTTCCAGCCGTACTCTTTACACCTTCATATGGTACGATTTTTGGGTTGATAGCTTCTGAAAAAATATTAAAAATCATAGGAGGCGCCAACGAGTGAAGGACAATACGGCATCATCAATTTGGAATCTTCATAGTAGGAAGGTGGAATTACAGAGTCTTCTTCTTGTTGCTTTTTCGGTCAGCAAGGGTCTCAAAAGGGTTTTATCAATAAATTGGTATGTCATCTTGATGTAGACAATTTTATGTGAAGTATTGAAGAGGAATGAATAAAGAATATCATCTACCATTGAACTATAAATTAGCTTTCAATTTCAGAAGTTCCTTTTCTGTCTATGTCTTGCTTTTTATGCAAAACCCTTATCAAAAATACAAAAACTTGAAAACAATGAAAACCAAAACAAGAAATTTCAGTTTCAGCAGATAGAGCCTTAGAAGGATACTTACAACAACATATTAATACAGAGATTTAAAACAGAACTGACATCAATCATATTACGATTCCACAAGACATTTACTGGATAAGCAATCACATAATATTTCAAGATTTGTTCAAAACCATCTTCATAAACAACATTACTATCAAAGTCATATAAGATATTGCAGTCGATAATTTGATCCATTATTACAGATCAATATCTATTATATCAGTGGTTATCTTGCATAAAGCATTTGATATAAAGTTTATATAATTAACATTTGTTGGTCAAGAACAACTTACATCATATGCCAACTATAATGTCATCTACTTGAGAATTATATTAGAATAAATGCTGGGCAATATAATTCTCATATAACATTGAGATAGAAAACAATCGCATTGATCAATCTTTCCTTGTCTAGTTCTTTAAATAAGGATCTCGACAATATACAGATATGCAAATCACATTCCATATGCTCATTTGTGGCAAATAAAAGAGTTGTGTATAAATTATTTGATAAAAGGAAGTCCCTTAAAAATTTGAATCATAGGATTTTAGCCCAAAGCCTAAGAGATTGCTGAGGGGACATTACAAGTTGTACAAGAACTATTTGAAGAGCACACAAAAAATATTGAGGGAGGGGGGCCAGGCATGTGAATCTGTATTTTAGATTTTTAAATACACAAAACTGCATAAAACAGAGACTTAGAGTAGAGAGGAAACATCAAGACAAAGACACCGAATTTCTTGTGGAAAACCCTTTCAGATAAAAAAATCACAGCACATCAATAGCTTTCATTCACAAAAATGGGCACCAACCCAGATTACAAAACTGAGCACCAACTCTCCTTGAAGCACCAACTTCAGTTTGAGCACCAACTCAAATACTAAACTCAATAATACTTCTCAAAACACACTCACCACTTAAAACACCATGTAAGAGTTACACAACACTCCCTGAAATAGTTCTTGACTTCAAAAAGATTTTCAAAAATGTTGGACTTCCATCATCCTGCTTGATTCAATAACATGCTTGACTCGATAACATACTTGGCTCAATTGTCTGCCTGACTCATTACCAACTCAGCTCAATACTTGCTTAACCCAAAAACATCACCTGCTTAACAAGCTTGACTCAAATGTCATGCTTGACTCATAACAATCCCAACTCAGTCACATACACATCTCCAAAACTATCCACCACATAATACAACATGTGAGACCATGAGATGAAAGATAAATAACCGCCGCTATTAGTCAAAACAAAAAGAAGGATTCCCGATAAGTGTAGTGCAAGTAACCAAAATCCATAACACATACTTAATTTCATCCCTGACTCAAAATATATCACATCCTCTCACCATACATGTCAAAAGAACATACCCATGACTAAGGAAGACCAAGCTATGTAGTTCAACAGCCAAACTTCACACTTGGAAAACGGTTCTCATACCATATGATACTTTAAGATAGTCATGCCATCAATAATATTTCTTCACACAACAATCAACGACCAAAAAACAACACCTCTCCAAAATGCCTAGCCAATAAATGAATAATCAATGCACAATACAAAAAAAATCCGTCAACTCTATTGAAAGACAACCACTAACTTTGTAGACACACGACTTAAGGATCATTTGTTTTCTTCAAAAACAATTGATTAAAGCATAAGAAAAGGCGTTGCTTCAAGTCGCCCAACTCACATATAGTAGGAGTCTTACGATGTCACACTAAGCATAGGCAATAAATTAATGAGTTTGTTCCCAAATAGAAATGCTAGGCATTTAAGAATATGCAAAGGAACCATATTTAGATTTGTCGTTGCACACCTGTAGACACCATACTTGAAATTTCAATAGAACTCGCTACAATTAGTATTTCATAGTAGTTGACCCTTTTTCTAGAACACTTGATGACGTGTCAATCAACTTGGCGCAAGGAAGGATGAAGTTGACAAGCAGCTAGCACAATCAGACAACCAAGAAGCTCAAGCACGCAACCAAGGAGCTCAAGTAAACAACCAAGCACCTCAGCTAGACAACCAAGTAGCTCAAGCAAGTAGCGAAGTAGCTCAAATAGACAACCAAGCAGCTGATAAAGATCTGATGAATAATCAGCAAATTCCAATCCTCTATTACGTTAATTAATCCTCCAAAAGTTATATGACGTTGGTCATCAACCTTTGACATCAATGACAAAATATTCAACTATCTACCCCTTTGTCATTGATGGCAACTTTATCTAAAACCAAACTAAAACTAAAAATGCTCTAAAATAATGTTGCTCCCCTTGACTTACTACTTCCCCTTTGACATCAATGATTGATACCAACCTGCATAATTGAAAAGGGGCTGAAAGAAAATGACAAAGAAAACTCCCCGAGCCCTAACGACAATTTGAGGATGAGGTTAAAGCACTCCCAACTTTTCACTTTTAATACCATCAAGAATGTATACACTGTTACTAGTCCTACTTGCATCGGCAATATGTTTACTATCTTTACTAATTTCACAACAATTTGAATTGAAAACTAGATTGTGTCCTTGATTGCACAATTGACTCACAATAGATTGTGTTTTAGACCTTTACGTATAAAACATTTTCAACTTCGGTATCACCATCATCCAAAACAAGTGCACCTTTACCTTTGATATTTGCAAATTTATTACCACCAAATCTTACCTTAACTCCATTAGTGCTTTTGAGAGGGATAAATTTTCTTGTCTCTAGTCATATCCCTAGAACAGCCACTATCAATATACCATATGTCTTTTTCATTTTGTGAAAGAAAGGTTGTTTGCACAAACAAGGATTCCACTAAAACTTCTTTATGCTTCCTCCAAACCCTAGCAACCTCCTTTTCTCTGTCCTCTTTCTCATCCTTCTTGTTCTGCTTAGAGAAATCTACCATTCCACTTTTACAAACTTTTGTAGAGTGACCAAAGTTATTGCATTTATGACATACAACATTGTAGTTCCTACAAGGAGCAAAAGAATTCCTACTCATAAGTCTGAAATCATTTCTTGCAAACATTCTACAATTGACTACCCTGTGTCCAAAATAATTGCAAGAGAAACAGTAACAAAAAAGAAAGAATTGTTAAATTTGTTCATATGTGCTTGTCTTGAGATAGGAGACCTTTTGAAAGCATTATTTTTTATTTTTTATGGTGAATCTTTTGAGCTATAAACACTAGTCTTCTGTTGTTATTCTTTTGTGCACTTAGAACTTTGACATTCTTCAAGACCAACTCCACTTTTATCAGAAGGGGATCTTTGTGAACCAATGACCTTGTCCAAGGACATGAAATTTTTCTGATTCTTTGTCTCATGGCTCCACTGTGTCAAAGATTTATCTAACATTCTAAGTGAAACAATTTCAGCTTCAAGTCTTTCACAATTTTCTTCCTTGAGCTTAAGCTGATTTCTAATTTCTTCTATTTTATTGGCTTCCACAACTTAAACCTTCATATCACCTATTAATTTTTCTGCTTCTCCAAGAGCTTGAGATGTCTTGGTGTTTGCCTCATTCTCTTCTTGTAACAGCAACTTCAAGTTCTATTTTTTCTTTCTAAGTCTCTTGATTTCATTTAAAGCACTTATTAGCTCCTCTTAAGATCTACTTCTCCTTATTCATCAATATGATCTTCATGTTCTTGACCTTCATCATGTACTTCGTCTATGGCCATGAACAATATTTCTTCACTTAAAGACTCTTCATCACTAACATCGGATGAACTACTTTCTTCCTTTGAATAGTGTACTTCTTGTTGGACTTGGACTTCTTTTCATAGTTGTTGTCTTGACATGTTTCATATCGACATTTAGTTGCAAAATGTCCTACCTTACCATAGTCAAAGCACTTGAAAGACAACTTGCCTTTATATTTACCTGAACCTTTCTCCCAAATCTCATGAGTAGTATCGCAGTGCATAACTTTTACAAATTGTCTCTAAAAAACCACATAAGATTGCATTCATGACTTTTGCATTGTTTTCAAAAGCCTTCTTCCCATCAGCATTTTTTGGAAGAGTTGAAAGAATTGTGTAACCAGTCCTCACACTATTCCAAACATCAAAACCAAGAGACACTAGATAAGTACGCATTTAAACACTCTAGAATGCATAGTTGGAGTCATCAAATAAGGGTGCTCTACACGTAGCAAGACCTTCAAGAGAACCCATGTTTGCGATCAGGATCAACCTCCAAGCATTTTACCTCTTTTCCCAAAGGAACCCGCTCTGATACCAAATGAAGAGCATACAGAAAACACTTGGGGGGGTTAATCAATATTTTAAACTTTTAAATACACGAAACCGCATAAAACAGAGAATTGGAGTAGAGAGCAAACATCAAAACGGAAACACCAAACTTCTTGTGGAAAACCCTTTCAAGTAAAAATCATGGCACATCAATAGCTTTCATTCACAAAAATG
The DNA here is from genome assembly GCA_027943335.1 of Chamaecyparis obtusa. Lineage (NCBI taxonomy): Eukaryota > Viridiplantae > Streptophyta > Pinopsida > Cupressales > Cupressaceae > Chamaecyparis > Chamaecyparis obtusa. The sequence continues at coordinate 1,211,855 of BSBK01001175.1, read as the reverse complement.
GGCACCAACCTAGATTACAAAAGTGAGCACCAACTCCTAGAGAGCGCCAACCCTCCTCAAAGCACCAACTTTAGTTTGAGCACAAACTCAAATTCTAAACTCAATAATAATTATCTAAACACACCCACCACTTAAAACACCATGTAAGAATTACACAACACACCTTGAAAAGTTTTTGACTTCAAAACGATTTTTGGAAATGTTGGACTTCCATCATCCTGCTCGATTCAATAACATGCTTGACACAACAACATACTCAACTCAATGATCTACCTAACTCATTATGAGGTCGGCTCAATGCTTGCTCTACTTAAAAACATCAATTGCTTAACAAGCTTGACTCAAATATCATGCTTGACTCATAAAAATCCTGACTCGGTCACATACACAACACCGAAGATATCCACCACATAATCACACGTGCCAGACCATGAGATAAAGAGAAATAACCACCACTATCAGTCAAAACAAATAAGAGGATTCTCGATAGTCATAGTGTAAGTAGCCAAAATCAATAACGCATCCTCATATTTTCATCCCCAACTCAGAAAATACATCACATCCTCATATCATACATGTCAAAAGAATATACCCACAACTAAGGAAGATTAGGCTATGTATGTTTAGCAGCCAAACTCCATGCTCGGAAAATCAATGACCAAAAAACCACACCTCTCCAAAACGCCCAGCCAATAAATGAATAATCAACACATGACACAAAAAAAATCCATCATCTCTATTAAAAGAGAACCACTACCTCTATAGATACACGGCTGAAGGATCATCTGTTTTCTTCAGAAACGGCTCATTAAAGCATAAGAAAAGGCATTACTTCAAGCCACCCAACTCAAATACAGCAAGAGTCTTAGACTGTCACACTAAGCATAGGTGATAAAATTAATGAGTTCGTTCCCAAATAGGAACACTAGGCATTTATGAATATGCAATGGAACCATATTTAGATTTGTCATCATATACCTTTAGCCACCATATTTTAATGTTTTCAATGTAGATTTTGAAATTATTGCCCAGATTTCTCATTTATTGCTCAAATTTTATTTTCTCAATGCCCAAACTTTATTTTTTTAACCTGATTTATTGTTTTAAAGCAGATTTTGAAAGTACTTGCCCAGATTTCAAAGTTAAAAGGCCAGATTTTAATATTATTTAGCCCAGATTTAAATTATGATGCCCAAATTTCAACTTTCAAAGCTAAACTTTCGAAATACAAGGGAATAAGTTCAATTTAGTATTAAATCCTCAATTGGCAAGTCAACTCCATTCATTTTGATCCAATTTCATCATACAAAATTTGCAAAATCTTCCCACAAGATGGCCAAATCAACAATTAAAATTCGAAAACAAAAAGCCTGCAAAACATCAATAATTTCCAAAAATCAACATCGTGCATCTAAGTCCAACAATATGCTAAGGCCTCGGGATATCGAGATCAAAGAGAAAGCCAAGGCCTGTTCGAAAATGGGGGTCCCCAAATTGTTTGGGGTGATGGCATGAGACCTCACAACAAATGGCTACACCCATTTGTGGAAAAAAAGAGTTTATCACGGAATCTCTCAACGTGATAACATCATGGAGTCACTCAACATGACAACCACAATGGCTACACCCATTTGTGGAAAAGAGTTTTATCACAAAATCTCTCAACATGATGTCCACCATGGCTACTCCCATGTGTGGAAAGAAGCATATACACAAGTGCCCATCACGGAATCACTCAATGTGATGTTGGCATAGAGTCTCCCAACATGACCTACACCATGGCTACTCCCATGTGTGAAAAGAGAAACATCTCTCAAGAGCTTTCACCTCATATTTCTCCATCTCAGAGAAATATGCATTAAAGAACAACATCTCTCAAGGGTGTTCACCTCATATCTCTCCATCTCAGAGAAATATGCATTAATGAGCAACATCTCTCAAGGGCTTTCACCTCATACTTCTCCATCTTAGAGAAATAAACATTAAAGAGCAACATCCCTCAAGGGCTTTCACCTCATATTTCTCCATCTCAGAGAAATATGCATTAAAGAGCAACATAGTAAGGATCATTGATGCTGAGACTCCCTCTCAACAAGGGCAGCATTCTCACACTGGAATGACAAAGAGCTTCACATAGCTTTGATTATCATAATAAATTACAATTGGCTCCAATGTTTGACCAAACAAGGAGCTTTCGAAGCCACACTGCTTCGAGCTTGCTAATCCTCTGCACAGGACTTGGCACTCTCCATTTGCCCCTCAAGCTCCCTCTGAATCTTCTTGAGCCTAAAGAAATCCTCCCACATCAACTCATCAAGCTCTCCCTTTGTGTAATTAATAGTATTCTCCAGTCTCGACTTCATCATATTCTCTAGCGCATTAACCCTTTGATAGTTCACCTTGATGGCCTCTAGTTCAAATCTATTCCTATGACCCCCCATGAATCGAATGGTTATGAATAGATTCAAATGTTATAACCCGATGTGAAGGAAGAGTCGTTGCAGAGTATTTGCACACCCGAGCTAGACAATATACTAGACATGCTTTGTCCAATGCAAAGAAAGAACCCACAAATTGTAGTCACATCCAAATACAAGCCCATTGTCTGTAAATTCTTGCTCAAAACTTACACAAGATGAAGATTCAGTGCATCTGTTGATGAGACTTGGCTTCCATTTCCAGTAGCTGATATAGTAGTAAACACAACGCAAATGCCCAAAGTGGTGACTCTCTTGATTCTGCCAAGGTTTCCTTAATAATGTTGGTTCAATAAGCCTAGAATTATACCACTGTAGTGTCTTTATTTGCAAATTTGTCTAGCTTCTAGTTGCGTCGCATTTACAAAACGTAGGAAATCAATGGTGCTCCCAATTTGTTTGCGCTTAATTATATCCTGAAGATTCGCCTGTGTTGGATTTTCGCCTAGGGAGCGCATCACAGTGCCCAACTCGGCTACAGTGATGCAACCATCCCGATCGGTGTCAAATAGATTGAATGCCTCACGCATTGAAGCTGTCTACTCATCATTCAGATCCTTCACCATTTTCAGATACTAATTTCGCCAGAGATTTTCAAAAACTTGTGGGCTTCTGTACACAGACCCCAACTCAAGATGATGCCTGACGAACAAATTTAGTCTCTGATCAACAGCTCTAATGCTTTCGGCATGTTCCTAGATGACTTTAAGCAAAACACTTTTGGCAACTTCATCCCCTGCTGCAGCACAAGCCTTTACCATTGGAACAAGTGCAACCAAATTATCTCGCATACAAAGTTTGATATTGATGCAGCTACAGAATAGACCACGAGTCCATAGGTAGAAAAGAATCCTCCAACACGCAGTATTCCCGATACGATGGTTACACGGCAGCTTTAAATCAGTATCAACTCACAATCTAACTTCTTTCCCTTATTTTCTTAGCTCATCCTAGTTACGACAAGATAGACTCAATATAGATCATTTAGAATCCCTCTGACAAATAGAAATTAAAACAACTCGTGAGTCAAAGAGAATTTCAAAAACGACTCTTCACAAACCCAAGTCGCAGAGTCCGCATATCTTTTCAATCACCATAAAATAATGCATATAGCTTGAATCATATTCTTTGCAACCTTAAATCGTTGATTCTCAGACAAAAGAAACTCGAGTTGTTATAGACACGTGAAGGCTATATTTCACTCTGCTAGAAAGATGTTCATACGAAGACTCCTAAAAAATTAAAAATTCGTTCACACAAGAAACGGCTTTGGCACAGCAACTATGAGCCAGTGAGAATACACAAGATTGCACAGAATACTCGAAACTGTGAATACTCAAATACTGTCGTTACACTGCATTCTTGAACCATGAAGAAAACACAAAAAAAATCAACCATAACTCTCAATCTTGATGTTTCACGTGTCATAGAAAAGGCCTAGTCTTGGAAGAATTTAGAAACTAATGCCACAAGTTAAGATTATATTCTTGAAAAAAATGTTCCTTCTAACAAAAATATGAGGAGATCAGACAGAGGAGGTGAATACACTTCTCAAGAGTTCACTCACTAATATGAGGAACAGGGAATAAAAAGGCAGTTATCTGCACCAAGGACTCCTCAACAAAATGGAGTAGCAGAAAGAAGAAACAGGACGCTGATTGACTGTGCAAGAACCCTAACGATTCAGAAGGATCTTCCTCATCACTTTTGGAGAGAAGCTATCAACACTGCTGTCTATACACTGAACCGAGTTCAAGTCAAGAAAGGAACCGGTAAGACCTCCTATGAACTATGGTTCAATCATACTCCTAGTGTAGGATATTTCAGAATCTTTGGTGGCAATGGTTACATTAAAAGAGATGTACTCTGGGAAGTTTGAGCCCAAAAGTGACAAAGGTATATTTCTGGGTTATTCTACCAAGAGCAAAGCCTACAGGTGCCTAAATAAAAGGACAGGAAAGATAATGGAAAACATCAATGTAAAGGTTGATGAATATTCTGAACCAAGTAAGAAGATCGGTCATAATGAACATAACGGTGTGCGGGGTCACAATGATGAAAATCCTTTTGAGTTCTATGAGGTGACAATTGAAGATGAGAGAGAAGAACATGACAACAGACCTCTGGTTCAGGAGGCTATGCCCGAAGCAGACAGACCAACTCAAGATGATGAACAAGAAGTTGTTCATGACCATGCTGAACAAACTGCTCAACCGAACGAACTTGACCGGGAACAAAGACCGGTTCTCCCAAGGTATGTCACATATCACTATACTGATAATATAATTGGTGACAAACATGCAAATATCTTGACCAGGAAAAAGGCTAGAGAGAATGTCTGTTTGTTTTCCTGTATAGAGCCCAAAACCACAAGGGAAGCTCTGGAAGACGAAAATTGGGTAAAGGCCATGGAGGAAGAAATTGAGCAAATAGAAAAGAATGATACATGGGTGCTTGTGCCTAGACCACAGGATAAGAATGTCATTGGGACAAAGTTGGTCTATAGGAACAAGCTGAATGAAGAAGGAAAAGTAATAAGAAACAAAGCAAGACTGGTCTGCAAAAGATATGCCTGTTAGCAATTTAAGTTGTCATTAGTGTAATTCAAAAACACCATTCCCACCAGTAAAGGTTCATGGGTGACTCACGTTACTTTAAAGGCACCGGTAGACTAGAAACAGAGTGTATGCACCGGTTGACTAAATAGACAGATTCACCGATAGACCGAACCAAGTACATAGTACCGGTCTTATGTTGCATACAGGGATGAACCGAGTATAGGAGTATACCGGTCTAACTGCATAAAGATCCGCACCGGATTCTGTGGAGCAGTTTGAGTTAAAACCAGATTATACGAAACATCCACCTCTCAGAAGTGGAGTTAGCTTTTTAACTAGAGTTAGCTTTATTTCTACGGATGCTTTCAAGGTAAACTCCAAATCGGAACACAAAGCTTTTTGCTAGTTGCATGATTTATTGTTGAGTTTACAGCCTGGTGGTTCTATGAGTTAAGGATTTCATTAAGGTAAACTCTTGTATAAATACAGGTCATAGGATGCAAGAAAAAGTGTTGTTGATAGTTGTTGAATAGAGAGAACAGAGAAGAAAGAGATTACAGTCACCAGAGGTGAAAGGCAAAGAGGCAAAAAAGATTCAACAACAAGGCAAAACTAGGGAAGAGATCAACAGGTATGATCTAATCAGACAATCAGTGTCATATAAGATCATTGCTTTTGTAAGGTGTGAAAGCAAATTGAAATCCCTCTATCAGGGTGAACCCTAATCGGTTCTTTGTAAAAATCCTTTAATCGGGTAACATCTTTGTTGATGTTGAAAGTCTTTTAATCAGGCAACTCCTAACAAAGTTAAGATCTTAACCGATCTTCTACCAAATCTCTTAACTGGGTAGCACCTTCACCAGTGCTTTATAAGCTCCTAACAGAGCGCCTTCATTCTGCAGTAGTGAAGTTGTGAGCTCTGTCTCACCGTGGTTTTTTCTTTCTAACCGAGAGTTTCCACGTATACATCTTGTGTTGATCTGTGTGTTTCTATTTATGCTTATGAATGATTGTTTATATTCTGCTTATCTCGTAAGGATAATTAAACAAGAAAAAGAATTATAATAGAAGCACATATTTACTGATTCACCGCCCCCCCCTCTCAGTAACTGGTTAGTGATAACAATTGGTATTAGAGCTTTGGTTCTCTAATATACAAAGCTTAACCGCTTGAGAAAAAAATCATGAAGGGTTACAGGTATCAAAAACAGCTTGAGGAAGCCAACGACATCATTGCCTCTCTGGAGAATAGCCTGAGAAGATCACTTGCAAAAAGGAAGGAGATGGCTTTGCAATTGAATGAGAGCAATGAGACCATTGATGAACTCTCTGTGCGGAGTGGATCTAATGAAGCTGAGGCAATCTCTGAGCTCATGGAAAGGAACCAGACCCTAACCGGTCAGATCTCTAACATTAAGAGGGAGCAAGAAGATAATGCCCTAAGGATAACCAAACTGATTGAGAAAAAGAGAAAAGATGAAGATGAAAGAAACACAGCAGTCAAGTCATTAACAGTCTCTGAAAAAGCAAGGAACCGGGCAAAGGAAGCTGTAGGAGCAAATGAACTTGTCATTCTGCAACTTCAAGAAGACATGCAAATTGTCACCCAAGAAAACGCCAACATGCAAAAGGGCTAGCATGATAGGGATGAAGCATGCAAAAGACTGGCACTAGAGTTGTATCAACTGAAGGAACAAATGAAAGAACTTGAAGAAAGAAATGAAACTCTAAGAAGATACAACGAGAGCTCGGTCAAGCTTGATGAGCAACTTAAAGCTCAAAGAAAGGACAAAGATCACATCGGTCTTGGATTCACCGAAAAAGACATCAAAGAGACTGGTGAGTCTTCCGAAGCTAAGACAAGCAAGAAGGATAAGAAGCCGCTGGCTCAAAAAGGTAAGAAGACTTTCAACACCTCTTACACTCATTGTGGGAAACCGGGTCATAGAAGAAATGACTGCAGGAATGCACCGGTAAAGCCAAACAACAATTACTGCAAAAACTGTTACAAAAATGGCCACAAGACCAATGAATGCTGGTCCAGCCCCACAACTGTGTCCAGTGGAAGCAGGGGAAGCTTCAAGGGCTACTACTATGCATATAATAAGTTTGGACACAAAGCTGAAGAATGCAGATCAAAGACAATGGCAGTCAGATCCCCAAGACTGGTATTCAGCAAGAGAAACAAGAACTAGAGCACAACCAGCTGTGCAAACTGTGGGATGCGCAGTCATAATGACTCCTGGTGCAAATCACCCAACAAAAGAAGGGTGAATCCATGGAAGGCTACTAGGATAGTCTGTTACTCCTGCAATAAAGTTGGACACATAGCCAAAGACTGCAGGAACCGATCAATGAACAAAAAAAAGGGATCGGTCAAATCGGTGGAGAAGATCTCGTCTTCAAATGAGAAGAACAAAGGGAAGAAGACTGAGAAAGAAGTCAAGCAGATTTGGTTCAAAAAGGAATCAAAGAGCTCCACTGAGGAGAAAACAGAGGAAAGATCATCATCTAGTGATGGTGATATCTCTTCAGCAAACTGAGCTGTGAAGGCCTAGAGGGAACTAGTAGAACATCTACCGTTCCCGGTAGAACTAGTGAGAAGCAAACTCACCCGGTCTACAAGGATAACCGGACAGGTAAGCAGTAATCAACCGGGGTTTGCCAAACCGAAAAAGCCGGATCACCGGTTGGCAAAAACGGAAAGTAAGGTTAGGTAAAGCATTTAATGGTGTAGCTGGTAAACCATAGTTACCATTTGGTAATTACTGTTATGACATAACCCTATATAAAGAAAGAAGTATTACTCATTTACCTTACTTTGCAATTTTGTGATTATCAAATTTTCATGCTTGAGTAATATTCTTGTGCTTTGATCATCGTAAGTTATTCTCTGCAAGACCAATCATAGCTGCTTTCTGTTTCAACCGGTTGATCACAATGGCATCCTCGTCATCTGTCGTCAAGCTGATTTCTGCAAATCAATTTGACCGACCTTCTTATGATATCATGGCGGTCCAGAACCGCGCAACCGATATGGCTAGAGCTTTGTCAACAGTACTAGATGGTGTCTTCATGACAAAAGATGTGACTACATTTATCCACGCCAAGCAGGAAGAACTTGGTGAGACATTCATTCAGAGCGAGTATCTCTCACTGTGTGAGGACGGAAGACTTCAAGACCGATATGCGAAGCTGGTGTCATCCAGTCTTATCAACGGAGTCACCTATCCAACTATCTTCCGGCCCAATTGGATTCGACCGATCCTCAATCGAGCGCACGATCCAGAGTTTTGGCTCCAAAGGGGTGCAGTTACAGAGATAACAAAAGAGGACTTGCATCACATGACTAGGTACTGTCAGGAAGGGGAAGCTTTAACCCTACGAAATCTAAATCCAACGGTCGCCTCATGACAGTGAACGACATCGAAGACGAAGGGGTTTGGTTTGCATCCGCGGTGATAGGTTATAAAATCTATCAGTCCAGTAATCTTAACAGTATACCGAGAGGAGCCATACATGTCACTCACCGGATAATGTATGATAACGCCAACTATGATATCTGCAGAATGCTCCGAGGGCAGATATTTGAGAATATGAAGAAGCTCGGTATTGTTAAGAAGAAATCTATGAAGTACAGGACCCTACTGGTATGTCTCTACTTCTACTATCAAAGTTTCTTCCCAGGAATTGGCAAGGTAACATGGAAAACTGACAGACCGGTCATGCACCAAATAGCTGATTTGGCCAACCAACTGGGAAACCAGTTAGGTAAAGTAATGACCGAATATTTTGAAGCATTTCGGCTAAGGATGCACACAAGGGAGCGGGTGCCGTCAACCATTGTTGACTTATACAAGGATGATGTGTGTTTTCTGGTTTCCACTGATCACTGCATCATTCAAGCAGTGGAACCAAGAATAGGATATGCTCCTAAGCTGGGATATGAGATCACTACCAAGATTGCTAAGGCATATGTTGATGCCCTGAATGAAGCAAATCTGGATCTCACTGCCAACCAGTTCAGTACGTTCGTATAGATTCAAGAGAATCTGAAGAAGAGGGCACCGATCAAAAATGTCTACACCAAAAGAGCCCCCACACCAAAGAAGAAACCGGTGACAGAGCAACCCAAGGCTCGAAGGAAGAAAGCAGAACTGGTAACCAGTACCCAAGAGGGAGAACAAGAGGAGACAGATTCAGAAGACAGAGTTCCTTTAATCAAAAGGAAGAAGGGTTCTAGCAAATCAGTAAAGGAGGATCCACCAAGAAGAGCCAAGCCCACAATTGATGAATTTGTGGCAGGATTGAAAGAACTTGGCGGAAGGGGTGGTGTCCAAAGAAGATACAATCTGGCAAATGAAGAAGATAGAAGGAAAATTAAGGACGCAGTAGTCTACTACCTCCATAAATTCAATTTGCATCTTGTGGAACTTCATAAGGCATTGCCTGGTGATCTTCTACAAATTCTTGAAGCTAGATGGAAAGCCTCTATGGACAGAGAAAAGGAGCTGAGAATACGAGCTCTTCTAGAGGTTCAAAACCATCTCAGTCTAGAAGAAACCACCGAACAGGCTGAACTACATCAGCAAACCTTCTTGACAAAAAGAAGGATCAGTCTCGTGCTTGTTGGAGAAGCTGAGACAGTGCATGATGAGGGAGTAGTGTTGTCACTGTTGTGGACCAAACTCCTTCAAACCTAGCAGCAAGCAGAAGAAGCTCGTCAAAGAACAACAGTTCCACCGGTCCCTGACACCGGTAAAGGAAAAGGAGTGCTTGGAGCAGAAGCATCGGTTAAGATAAGAATCCTATAGAACCGGTCATTGTCGACATCACCGATGACGGGAGCAGCGATCCAACACATCCAACAGTTCTCATCTCTCCAAGCAAAGGTAACACTCGCCCTATGTCTGTAAATGATATTGTTAATGAGGTAATGGACTTCGGAGAAGTAGATAATGCTACTAAGTGGTACAATGTACTAGAAGAAGACAAACAGGCAGTAATTGTAGCCATAGTAGAAACTTTTATGGATTTCCATAAAACTCCAATGGACTACAGGTCTAAGTTCCCACCGGAACTCAATTCTAGGCTTCAGACAAAATGGAGAACCGGTCTAGGCACAAACACGAGGATCAATTTGTTAAAAGTCAGACCTGGTCTCAATGAAGAAAGAATAAAGCTTCTACTAGAGGAAGCAGCAATGAACTTGGATACCAAGTATAGAGTTGCACAGATACTAAACGGATATGAGAATCAAGTCTATAAAGAGACTCTGGACTTCTGGCAACAGTACGACTTCAGTGCTCTTGAAAAATTAGGTCCTCAGGATCAAACTGAACAAGTGCCGGCACCACCGGTTCAATTCACTACTCATGAAGAACCTATAACCAGTAAAGTAAATGTTCAAGCAGAGGAGTTCACATCTGGTGAACAGATAAATGTTGAACAGGTAGTTCCCCCAGTAGAACAAAAACTGGGAAATGATATCCCTATGGGAGAATTACATACAGTTGAAGAGCAGCACAGAGACAAAATCCCACAAGAAGAACAACTTCAACAGGAACAAGATGTCCCACCAGAAGTTGAAGTGCAACTGGAAGAAGAAGCTCAGAATAAGGAAGAAGCACTTGCTAAAGAAGACCTACCTGAAGAAGAGGTACAACCTGAAGATGCAGCTCAAGAAGGAAATAACGAAAATAAAGAATAGGGACAAGAAATTCCTGTACAAACTGAGCAAGCTTAACCAGAACGGGAGCCCAAGCAAAAGGAGCAAGCAGATATTTCAAGCTCCTCATCATCAAAGAGAAAGTTGTCATTTGCTGAGGATAAAGAAGCCAAAAGGAGCAAGGCCACCGATACAGTGGTAGACATCAGCAAGATGTCAACAAGGCAGCTCAAGGAGCTGACCAAGAGGAAACAGGACATGGTCCTGACCACTATGAAGAATATCTAGTGCAACTTCGTGCCAGACGCTGACATAGATGAAGATGAACTTGTGATAGATCAATTGGAAGTCTTGGCACAAGCAATCGGTGATGATCTGACAGATCCACAAACTGTAGCCATAGACCACTATGAGAAAAAGAGAATAGAGATTCTCCACAAACAAGTTGCAGATACCAAGGTAACTCTGTCAAACAACTTAAGAGTTCTTCAACAACAAATCCAAGTTGCAGGGAGTTTGATGACAAGAACTTCAAACTTTGAAATATTCTTGCAAGATCTAACTGAGAAGTCTACAAAGACCTCAGAGGATATTAGAGCCTTGTCTTCTCATTTTGACATCAAAAATAAGTCTGCAACAAATTTTAGTAGAGAAATGACCAGTCTGGCTCTAATTCTCAGAAAGACTGCTGAAGAGGAGAATAAGAGAATCCAAGATATTATTGGATTTCAGTTATTTCTGGCACCAACATTTGACTCCATGCAGCAAACAACAACTTCTACGGAGATTCTGATCAATGAACCTGATTATAAAACAGTGGAGGATATGGAGAACATCATTGTTTCTCTAAAAGCAGCCCAAAAGAACATTGAATATGTAATCAGTCATATGGTCACCGTTTCTTTACTCTGCCAAGACGATCTATAAAGATATCTTCACAAAGCTTCAAATGTGAAATCCTACATGAAGCTTAACCCTTTGTCCTATGGAGGCAAAAAGGGGAAGATGAAGCAGAGAAATAAGAAAGGGAAATGGGAAGCAGGAAGACATCAGGACAGAAAGGTCAGAAAAGGAACAAGACAAAACAGCTACACAAGGAGCACTCAGACAGGGGAAGTCTAGAATAGGGGAAGTGTGCTACAGAGGAAAGAGAAGTCTACAAGAACAAGGTATAAAATGTCACAAGTGAGTATGGTTTTGTCTATGGTTTTGCCACCAATGACAAAGGGGAAGATTGTTAGCAATTTAAGTTGTCATTAGTGTAATTCACAAACACCATTCCCACCGGTAAAGGTTCACAGGTGACTCACATTACTTTAAAGGCGTCGGTAGACTAGAACCAGAGTGTATGCACCAGTTGACTAAATAGACAGATTCATTGGTAGACCGAACCAAGTACATAGTACCGGTCTTATGTTGCATACAAGGATGAACCGAGTATAAGAGTATACCGGTCTAACTGCATAAAGATCTACACTGGATTTTGTGAAGTAGTTTGCGTTAAAACCGGATTATACGGAATATCCACCACTCAGAAGTGGAGTTAGCTTTATTTTTGCGGATGCTTTCAAGGTAAACTCTAGATCGAAACGCAAAAATTTTTGCGGATGCTTTCAAGGTAAACTCTAGATCGAAACGCAAAAATTTTTGCTAGTTGCATGATTTATTGTTGAGTTTACAGCCTGGTTATTCTATGAGTTAAGAGTTTCATTAAGGTGAACTCTTGTATAAATACAGGTCATAGGACACAAGAAAAAGTGTTGTTGATAGTTGCTGAATAAAGAGAGCAGAGAAGAGAGAGATTACAGTCACCAGATGTGAAAGGCAAAGAGGCAGAAAAGATTCAACAGCTAGGCAAAACCAAGAAAGAGATCAACAGGTATGATCTAATCAAACAATCAATGTCATATAAAATCATTGCTTTTGTAAGGTGTGAAAGCAAATTGAAATCCCTCTATCAGGGTGAACCCTAATCGGTTCTTTGTAAAAATCCTTTAACCAGGTAACATCTTTGTTGATGTTGAAAATCCTTTAATCAGGGAACTCCTAACAGAGTTAAGATCTTAACCGATCTTCTACCAAATCCCTTAACCGGGTAGCACCTTCACCAGTGCTTTGTAAGCTCCTAACAGGACGCCTTCATTCTGCAGTAGTGAAGTTGTGAGCTCTGTCTCACCGTGGTTTTTTCCTTCTAACCAAAGGTTTCCACGTATACATCTTGTGTTAAACTGTGTGTTTCTATTTATGCTTATGAATGATTGTTTATATTCTACTTATCTCATAAGGATAATTAAACAAGAAAAAGAATTGTAATAGAAGCAAGTATTTACTGATTCACCCCCCCCCCTCAGTAACCGGTTAGTGATAACAATGCCCAGGAGGTTGGACTGGATTATGGAGAAACTTTTGCACCTGTGGCCAGATTGGAAGGAGTAAGAATTCTTCTTGCCTATGCTGCTCACAAGAAATTCAAAGTATACCAGATGGATGTCAAGTCTGCATTCCTGAATGGAATACTGGAGGAGGAAGTCTACATTGAACAACCAGAAGGCTTCACATCCACACAAAAGGGTGGTATGGTCTGTAAACTGAAAAAGGCTCTTTATGGGCTAAAACAAGCTCCAAGGGCTTGGTATGAGAGGTTGCATTCATACCTCCCGACCATAGGATTCACAAGAACCAAGGACAACAGCAACATGTATCTCAAGACTGGAAAATATGGGAACCTGATTGTTGAAATCTTTGTGGATGATATCATCTTTGGAGGAGATGACAAGATGAAGAAAGAATTTGAAATGTCTATAATAGGAGCCATAAAATTCTTCATTGGACTACAGGTCCATCAGTTAAAGGAAGGTATCTTTATTTCTCAGTCCAAGTACGTAAAAGAAATTCTTAAAACTTTTGGACTTGAAGAATCCAAACCGGTTAGTACACCGATGATAACTAACCTCAAGTAATCAAAGGAAGATGATGCAAAAGAAGTGAATGAAACACGGTATCGGTCTATGATAGGCAAATTACAGTATGCAGTACACAATAGACCGGACATTGCACATGTTGTTGGCATAGTAGCAAGATTCTCTGCAAATCCTAAAGAGACACATCTGATAGCAGTGAAGAGAATTTTCAGATACCTAAAAGGAATTGAAGAGTATGGCTTGTGGTTTCCTCACAAGGGAGGCTTCCAAGTAAAGGTTTACACAGATGCAAACTGGGCCGGTAATATTGATGACAGAAAGAGCACAAGTGGTGGTGCATTCTTTCTTGGTGAAAGGATTGTGTCATGGACAAGCAAGAAACAAAACTGCATTTCACAGTCTAGAGCAGAAGCTAAATATGTTGCTGCAACAATCAATTGCACACGGGTAATTTGGATCAAACAGTTATTGAAAGGAATCCAAGAGCAGATATCTGAACCGATTGCAATTTACTGTGATAGTACAAGTGCACTAAACATATCCAAAAACCCTATCATGCACTCCAAGACAAAGCACATTTCCATCAAGTATCATTACCTCAGAGAGCTAGTACAAAATAAAGAAGTAAGATAGGAGTATGTTCCCACAAAAGAACAGATTGTTGATATCTTCACAAAGCCATTACCAAAGAGTACTTTTGAGTATCTCAGAAGTAAATTAGGGGTGATACCCCTCCTTGATCATCAATAAACTTGCAAAAGTGTGCATCAGTTCATTATGCTTCAACAGAGGAATTCACCTCATCTTATCTGGACTGATGAAAAGGACTGTTGCTCGAAGGGGGAGTAGATTTCATTAAGGTAGTCTTTCTGACTAGCCTTTGGCATTATTGTCAAAGGGGGAGAGTTTGGCAATAAACCGGCAGATGGTAGATGACCGGCAGTGGCAGTGCACAAAGATACAAGCATAGGACAAGTGACATGATTGCCCATTAAGGTTTTGCCATCAATGCCAAAGGGGGAGATTGTTGGCATTAAGAGATGGTAACCGGTAAGCTTTCTACTGGTACATGGCAATTAAGTATTGTCATTGATTGGCAAAAGAGGAAAGAGGAAGAAGGTGTTTGACATCTAAAGGTCTAAAGAGGCCACCAGTGTTGAAACTGTGAATTTTGTGTATAAAAAGGCTGGTTTGACAACCAGTGTCACTGTGCAATGAACAAGAGATTGTTTATGTTCATCAGATGCAACTGGTCTGCAAGGAAGAGGCAACCGGTAAACAGTTTCAAAAATCGGGGAAAGGATGCAACCGGTAAACAAAGGAAGGAAAGGTGATAGGTCAATGCTCTTACCTGTTCACAACATAAGAATCTTGACCGATCAAGTGAAGACTTCGTTATGATAAAGATAAATTGGGGAAGTCATACTCAACTACTTGTTAAACAACTCTTTGACCGGGATTTACTACACTAAATCTGGAAGACTTTGAGTTAACATGATGATCGATATGAGGCACGTTTAAAGGTTTTAAAGCCGGAGTTTGTGGCTTTAAAACATGGATTTATCACTTGCGAAGGAAAGGTGATTGACACGCACCTATTATTTTCTTCATAAAGCAGATAAAGCAAGAGCATGCATCGGATGTTTCCTCAGTGAACTAATACTCCACTGAGTGATGAATCCGAAGATCAGTAAATAGGTCGTGCAAGAGAAGCGCAATTAGGGCAAGGACTCTATATATTCTTCTGCATGTTAAGAATATAGTTTGCCCTCATTCTGCCAAAGTAAAGAGTGAACCTATGCGCTTAAGAAGCTAAGGTGAATAGAAAGGAGAAAGAAAAGAGTGTGCAGAGAAGCACAACAGAAAAGGAGAACATACCAGCAGCAACCGGTGATGTTTCTCAGTTGAGTATAACAGAGATCTTATCAGGCTATGCAAAGCCATTTGTAAAAGGTCAAATCCTTCTATTGTTTTCTAACAATTACAATAGCTAAATCCCAGTATTTTGGGTGGACATTAACAGGTCCCTTGTCCTAAATCCCTTAACCGGGTGACATCTTTTTAGGTGTTCTAAGTCCTCTAACCAGGCAGGCACTAACCGGCCTTATTGTATCAAATCCCTTAACCAGGTCGCTTCTAATAGTGCGTTGTAATCCTTTAACAGGGAAGGCTCCTAATAGGGCGCACTTCAGAAGAGTGCAGAATTTGTGAGGTTTCCTCACACCGTGGTTTTCACCCGATTTGGGTTTCCACGTGATAAATCTAGTGTTACTTTGTGGTTGACTTCTTGATGCTATCCTTATGCTTGAATCTGTATTGCTTACAGTTATAAGTATACTCCATCAGATTTATTTTATACGTTTTTATAGGTGCTGATTAACCCCTCCCCTCTCAGCACCGGTTTGGACTGTCACACCTCAGAGCCATTTTTGTAATTTGGTGTAACTAATCAACAACATATAGTGAAAATAAGGAAAGGATTTTTTCCTTTGTAAACTGTTATCTCTAATCATTCTTTGTGATAAACCAGTTGTCAAATTTCTGACTTTTACAAATCATTAAATCCCCTTGCCTATTTTAATGTTTTACAGCAAGTTTGTATTCTATTGTTGAAAATGAGACCAGGTAACAGATACTAGTATTAGTGCAATGATGGTCGCCTCAATCAAAATTTAGTATTGTTTTGGAAGCTTTTGGAATAAAACATCTGGAATGCCTGAAAAAAGGTTCTGGATACACATACAAACAAATTTGCCCAACACTATACAAAAATGAAAAATCATACAAAATCCATGCAATTCACATTTGGTATTATATAGTCAACATCCCTTCACCTTATTGCCTATTTCATAATACAATAAGAAAATGAAGATGGGATTGCGTTGAAGGAACTCACCAGGACAGTTGAGCTTCCACACTGTCCACTCCCCTATAAATATGAATTTCAGAGTTGCAAGAATCAGCACAGTTTACCAAATCTACATACAAATGCAATATTTGTCTACTTAAGAATGCATCAATAAAACAGAATATAAAATGACAAAATAAATATATTTTGTTTCCATGTGATTTTTTTTACAACTGTAGGTGGAAATGGCACAGAATTTTAAAATCATCAAAACTTTTCATATGAAATTTTAATCGTCATTAAAATTGACAAAATAGGAGCAGCTTGAGGTGGAAAAACATCTTATCAATTTATAGTCTACAATATTCTCCGAATTAAGCATAGCTGGTACTTACGTTGATGAAAATTTTCCTGTATTCCAACAGTCATGATTTCCCAAGATGGCTGCTTTTGGAAGATCAAGACTACTGACATCTTTAACAAGTTCTACATTCTCATCACCAAAATCCCCTGATAAATATTGTGCCAAAGGAAGAAACAGATTATCAGTCCAACATCCTTGTTATAAAGTCCTGTTACAGGCCCAAACAATTGCCCTTTAAGTAGTAAGAACTATTGTACGATAAGTTTTTGATATTTACATGCTGAAACAAAGTTAAAGATCTAAGATGACAAGACATGGAGCATACTCAAAAGGCAAGTTTTCATCAGTTACAGAAGCTTCAGAGACAGATAAGTCAAGCAAAGTAGCATACATGCCTGTAAATAGTACCAAATCCGGCTGAAATTTCAACAAAACACAATGTCAGATTCAGAGTATTGTAGATTTATTTTCCTAGAAGCTAAAATCATTGAAGCATGTCCAATTTTGTAACAGAATAAGTTATGAAAACACTCATCTAATCTGTCAAAATTGTGCCCATGTTAATGTACAAAGTATTGGCAAACAAGGAGTAAGCATGCTCGACTATATATAGTCTCTTGTAGCTGTTCATTTTGTTCTTGATTTTAAGACAGGCATATTTTATGTATCAAATATAATCAACAATGTCAGTTACAAAAAACAAATAGCATTTGGAGAATTCTGAGTATGTAACCTTGGAATCAGTGTTTCAGAGTGGTTATCCAAATTTACAAAAAAGTGATCTGTCAGTAGTTTCATATGAATGAAAGATTATTTTACTCCCTCTTCTTCTGAGGCCGATAGAAATGGCCCACGGTTCAGCTTCCAAAAGGAAATATGAACCTTTACAAAACACTCTCATCACTCCACAACAATTTGAAAACCTTTACAACTAAAAATTTTGTTTCTGATTCCATCCCATTTAAGAACCATCTCATCTCAGTTACAAGTCATGTCTTTGTAGACATATGGTTTCCACAGTACATAATATTGTTATGCAAAGCTTCTAGAATCGACTGTGTGAATTTATTTGTTCGACATTTCGGATCAAACTCCATGATCCATCATTAGGAAACAAGATAGCCAGCAAGAGAAAGGAATCATGGACTTTGATCTGAAACGTTGAACAAATAAACTCACACAGTTGATTCCAGAAGCTTTGCATAGCAAAGTCATGTCTTTGATAACTAGGAAGAAATCACATGTAAATTCTAGAGAATTCAACAATTTCCTCTTGCCAAACCTTTCCAATTGCCATCAGAATTGCGCAAGTAGTTAAAACATTAAGAAACAAAATATTTTGTCACAAAGAAAATTCTTCAATAATGAAAAACAAATTAGAATATCGACCTTTTCTATTTTTCTGGGCATGTAGTTTTTAACATTTTTTCTAGTTAGCAGTTTTAGCTCCATTCAATTTTGAGCAATTTAAATTTTTGAAACCTCAAATAGATTAAATAATTTAAATTTGACCTCATTCATATTAAGTAAGCTTTTGAAAGAAAAAAATTATATTAATGCCCACAAACGAATAATGCAGGTCCCCATGACTGAAGGAGGTTTCAAGGCATTGGGCTAAATACTATTTCATAATTGCCTAGTTAATGAACTCTATTTTCATTTAGAATAGACACTTCCAAGAGGATTCAATTTTCAACAATACTTCCCTAGTCATAATTTTTTGCTTGTACATGTATTGACATTGCAATTAGATATCCAATAATTGCATTCTAGTTTACTTTCAAGTTTTCTAGTTCTACACATATCGTAATCCCACATATTACCTTGCCTTTAACATTATAAATTGATGTTTAACTTAAGTTTGACCTCATTCATATTAAGTAATGCCCACAAACAAATAATGCAGGTCCATGTCACTGAAGGAGGTTTTCAGGCACTTTGGGCTAAATACTATTTAATAATCGCCTACTCAATGAACTCTATTTTGATTTAGGATAGACACTACCAAGAGGATTCAACTTTCAACAATACTTCCTTGGTCATAAGTAGCCAATTTCATCCTACTTTTTTCTCTACATGTTTCCCAGCTGAGTTTCTTGTCAAAATCAAGGTCAAGTTACTTATATTCATTGAATTCCGAAGTAACTAGGGGAGTATTGTGGGGAGTTGAATCCTCTTGCTAGTGTCTATCCTAAATCAAAATAGAGTTCATTAAACTAGGCAATAATTAAATAGTATTTAGTCCAACGTGCCTGAAAACCTCCTTCAGTCACATGGACCTGCATTATTTGTTTGTGGACATTAATATAATTTCTTCCTTTCAAAAGCTTACTTAATATGAATGAGGTCAAATTTAAGTTAGACATCAAATTATAATGTTAAAGGCAAGGTAACATGTGGGAATACAATATGTGTAGAACTAGAAAACTTGACAGTAAACTAGAACGCAATTATTGGATATCTGAATTGCAATGACTGTATATGTACAAGCAAAAAATTACGCCCAGGAAAGTATTGTTGGAAGTTGAACCCTCTGGGTACTGTCTATCCTAAATCAAAATAGAGTTCATTAACTAGGCAATTATTAAATAGTGTTTAGCCCAACGTGCCTAAAAACCTCCTTCAGTCGCATGGACCTGCAATATTTGTGTGTGGCCATTAATATAATTTCTTTCATTTAAAAGCTTACCTAATATGAATGAGGTCGAATTTAAATTATTTAATCGATTTGAGGTTTTAAAAACTTAAATTTCACAAAATTGACTGCAGTAAAACTGCTAACTAAAAAAATTCTAAAAACTACTTGCTCAGAAAAATAGAAAAGCTCAATATTGTAACTCAAACCATACAGTCAATTATAGCTACAGGCAAATGCCATAATTAAATTGTACACACACACACATATGTCCCTGAATAACCAAAAGTAGGCCAATAGAACTCAAAACATACACTCAATTATAGCTGCAGGCAAATGCCAACTGACCAATCAGTATTAAAATTAAAGTGATGCAGAATGTGTGCCAATCAGTAAACCTATTCTTAATGAGGGAGACTCACTTGACAGAGTAGATTGAATACCTCTGCATTTAGGATCCAATGTTGTTGCTAATTTCAAGTCACCAGGGATCAAAATACTTTTCTATACCATTGTGCAGAACCCACGACAAGAATAATATCACACTCAATTTTTCATAATGGTCACTCCTTCCCACCAACTTTCCTAGTATTGCCCTTAGCAACAATGACAAACAAAAGAGAGTTGAAATCACCATTGCAGTTATTCTCATTTTCTATGTGACTTGTATTTATTGTAATTCCATATGAAATAAGCCACCTTTTCTCACAATCAATGTACTGTCCCCATTCGATCCATAAAGCAAGTCGACCAAGGACAATCCCATCATCCCAAGGCATGGCAAATCATGGACATTACACACATTAAATAGATAAGATTAAGGTTATCTCTGTCCAAGGAGGAAATAAGTTCAATCAGGAGTTAATTAATTCAATAAATGATGTTATTGGTAAACAAGGATGAAGTTCGATCAGGAGTTAGTTAATTCATTAAATGATGTTGTTGGTAAACAAGGATGAAGTTCGATTAGAGACATAACTAATTAAGTGTTTGCAAGAGACATGGCTATTGCGAGATACAACTCCTCACATCATGTCCCTTCGCTAGCTATTAGAGGAGGATCGTGGATAACAAAAGAGACATGGAAGACTTGTATTTGTTTATTATTCTAACTCAGATCTAGAGTGCTAAAAGAGCCCATGATCGGCCAAGTATTTGGAGGGTTCAGTACCACCATTTACATTGCTTTGGACGCGTGAATAAAGAGCCAATCAAGTAGAAATGGCATAAAGGAAATCGCAAGTTTATAAGGCATTAATTCTGGAAAGGCGGTCAGTTACAAGACCCTATTCTTTCAGGCATAATCAGATCCATTCACTCACATGATCATATGTAAGTAATTCAGAAAAAGCAATCAGACACTGAAAGGATTGGGACCTCAAATTCTTCTCATAATTAGCAAATTCTACAATCACTTCATCATGTGTAATCACTCTACATATCAGAAAATCAGACACTCTTTTATCAGTCAGAATCAGAGCATTATAATATAATCTTTAGCAGATTTATACTTTGATAAATATTATATTTCCATTACTACCCTCCTATGCATTTAAGCAGTTATTGGTTCACACGTTCACGAAGGACTGTTGCTTGTTCTTTACTCATATCATTCCCATCAAGGTCTTGACATAATAATCACAATTGACCCCTTATGCAAGTAAGTTGATAGCATAACTTAACCAGTAAAAGACAAAGATCATTAGAGAGCCACACGGATCATTACAGCATATATAATTATCAGACCTATTGTATGTTGGAATCTATAATAGATTTCAGAGCCGACTTCTCTTGGAACAGCAAATCAGAATTTGCATCAGATAAGGAAGGTTAAAACATGGTCTATTAGATAGAGCATTTCATATTCATATAAGACTCAGTAATTAAGCCCTTGCTAGATGTCATCCTTGATATAAGTTTACATAGCAATATTTCCAGTATACATTTCCAATCGAGACCATAAGTACCATAAGCATATTTGACTCATTAAATTGCAAAGTTAGAGAAAATCTCACAAGGGCCATTACAATCTACCAAGAGCACAAGGTCTCCATTTGACATAAGATTGTTTACTAAGAGACCCAAGGATTGCATTTTTAACAGTGAAAACAACTATATCATCTTAGATGACCAAAGGAACGATGATTCCAGGCGGAAGAGACAAATTGGATTGGTTTAAGTAGCAAGAATTTCTAGAGTTTAGTAGTGGAAAGATCCTTTGACCAAAATAAGATCATCGGATTCTTTTTCATAAAATGTTCAATTGCTTCAAGAAGCGGATAGGTTTGACAAAGTTCAAAATTTTTAAAGGTTCAAAACAGAATTGATTTTCCTCGTATTTCTATTGTACCACTCCAAATCTCCTAGTTTTAATTCCCTTTAAGAAGTTAAAAGTCCCCTCCTTTTCTCGTCTTGTTCACTAAAACATATCACATAGTTAAAACTAAAAACTAATAAGGAAACAAAATGTAAAAGCACGCCTCAATTATTTTGCAAAATCAAGTTGTTATTTCATTGTCAGTACAAACACACAACAATCACCAAAATTCCATGTTTGAACTGCCATTTTTATTTCACCACTAACACAATGAGTTCCCATTTCAAGTTCCATTGCATAATATTACAAAAATAATACCTTTAAGGATCGAAGAGCTTTGGCATCCTGCTGTGTATCCCAATCATCATGCTGTCTCGTGAAAAACAGATATAAAACTTTGTTAGACATAGATTTGAAGTAATGTGTTTGGCCAATGAACTTGTGCTTGTAGAAACTAAAAGACCAAATAATATCCCATTATTAACAATTTTTAAATTTTACGGTTGCACAGCATAATGTTTAATGAAGACATTACAGATGAATTTATTTTTCCATGATACAGATTTCATCTTCTGTGTTTTTTTACATCATATAAGTAAGGTGAAAAGATATTTAAAAAATGTATAGCCAGACAAACTGTAAAGAGCCTGGCTGGCTCTTAACTGCAAACTGATTTTTTTTGTATATTTTTGTTTTACAGTTTTTTTTGTTTTTTAAAACATATTTGATTTTTTTGAAAATTTTTGAATATATGAAATAGGTTCACAACAAGAACTTTCTCCCTCAAATACTCACAATTTTTTGCCAATTCATATGTTTGCAAATAAACTAGAAAGAATACAAATATTCTAATATTAAATAGGCACCTTAAAGAAGTCGCAGCTGCTTGCTACACTTGACGCAGCCTCTAGATGAAGACGCCAATACATATATAACTACGACTCTAATTTGGGAGTGCCTTATGCAGCCAAAGTACCAATGATGGACGACAGCCTCTATAAAGGTAATAATGCAGCTTGCAATCTGATTGCACACCTTAATTTGAAACGCAGCTCCTTGTATTAATTTTGCAGCTTCCTTGAATTACATCAAATTGATTGTTGTCAATGCCGTACAGACTCAATTCTTCTTCACAGCCTGAACCAATTTACACAATTCGCTGGCATACATTCCAGCTCAAAGTGCAGGTCGAATTTCTTGAAGAAATTCTCGTTTCTTCAACACCAAACCCTTGAGAGCTTCCCCAATTGCATAAAATAATGAGATGATGGCTTTCGAAAATCGGCAAGGCCTTTTAATAAAACATTAAAGATGGCTTCTTCAACACACAAGCCTCAAAGCTTCAATTTCTGTAATGTCCCCATTTTTTAGACTTATGGGATTAGCTTGGTTTGGCGACCCTCCCAGGCTAATCAGGCGATCAGAGGGGGTCAGATGGTGGAGCCAATGTTGGGATTCCATTCTGGAGGTTCAGTTTATCAGGTCTGCTCTTCGTTCGGGTCATTTTGGTCAACTCACTATTTTTAGTAAGTGGTATTTGGGGTATGGCCAGGATTAGTAGGGTGTCTGCACAGAGTGTCAGATCTCTCAGGATTGAATTTCAGAGAATCTCCAGTTTGAGGGACTTACTATTTTTAGTAAGTCTATTTTTAGCAGCTGGCTATTTTCGCAGTGGGTTATTTCCGGCAGGGCAGTTGGTGTTTGGGCTCTAGTGTCGAAACCGAGTCTGTTTCAATCAGCAGAATTCAGTGGCTTTTGTTTTTAAAGTTATCATTATTAAATTAAAGTATTTTAATTTAATAACTTAAGTAATTTATAACTTTAATGTTATAAAGTGAAATTATCATTTAAAAGCCTTTTATATGAAAAAAAAGTGAAATTGTGTTTTTTCCGAAAAAGCTATAAGTACAACTCGAAAAAGCACTTTCATTTATCCATTGTTGAATTATGAATTGATTGAAGTTCGTGAGAGAGACTACCCGGCTAGGGTTTTGAGGACTGATTCCTCTTCTGGCAATTTGAGCCATTACAGATTGATGGTGAATTTTGTAGTTGTATCTGAGATCGTAATCCAGTGCTGAGGTATACTGGAATTTTGAGAAGTTTGTTCCACAGGCAAATCAATTTATTCATTCTGGGGTTTGATTTGTCTTCCTACTGGAGTTCTGAAATTGTTTGGAGGAGTTCTGTGTTTCTACATTTGGTAATTGCATTCGAATTTGCTGAGGTTGATTTTATTGGGAAATCTGCTGTTAATTAATTGCTGATGCTGCAATTAATAAATTGGCGTTGAATTTCAAATGAGATATTAAGGGTTTGAACGATTTTCTTTGATATACTGTCAATTTCTCTTGAAGAGTGCACTTGCATTGGTTGTTGAAGTCAATGAAAGTTACCATAACTTTCCAGCAGTAGAAGTCTGCAATTTTTATTATTAAACAGAGCCATACAGAAATTCTGATAAATCCGTACAGAATCTGCATGGGCCGTACAGATTTAGAGATTAAGGAAGCTCTGCATGTAGGCTGTAACTATACTAGTTAATATGTAGGCTGGAACTATACTGGTTAATACGATTGGCCAGAATTTGCATACTTTTAGGTGACGTGTTAAGGAGTTTGCTGGTGGCGTCAGTAGAAGGAAATTCGATTGTGTATGCTGGCACAAATTACTCCAGCCGCGATTCATTCCTACAGCTGCATTAAGACAAAGGTGCCAGGTTTAATTTTTTAATGTTTGTAATTGAAAATTAATTGGATATGTGTGTCAATTCGGATACTTTGCAAGCCATCCAGTGTTGTTTTTAATGACTATTATTATTATCTCAAGTGGTAATAAATCTGAAAAAGCATCTTTGAATTCATATTTGTTGTTCATAAATTCTCTCTATGTTCCGAAAGTAATTAAAAGTACAAATTAAATTGAGGGAAAAAACTAGTTGTTAATGAGAGCCTGCAGGGTTCTTCACAATTTCACTCATTTCACTTGAGAGGCTTCAACAATAAACCATCAAATTAGAACATTAAATCTCATAATTTAATAATCAAGCCAAAATTAATTAATAACTTCATATGCAAATGATTTAATTGAATGCTCCTGACACTCAGCACCCTATGCCCACACTGCCCTGCCAAAAACAGAAACCAAAATAGACTTACTAAAAATAGTAAGTCCCTCAAACTAGAAACTCTGCAAAAGAATCCACAACTCCACTGATATCAATGCACAGGCGCCCCGCTAAAAATAGCAATCATGATAATCACCCACGATAAGCACTTACTATAAATAGTAAGTCTGTCAATCTGACTCAAATGAAGAGCAACCCTGACATCACAGACCTCCAGAGTGGAAACTGGCCACTGACCCTACCACACAACCCCCTCCAACATCCTGATTAGCCTGCAAGGGTCACAGAAATAAGCTAATCCCCTGTGCCTAAAAACGGGGACATTACAGTCCTCCCTCCCCAAGATTGCTTGTCCTCAAGCAAATACAAAAAACCAATGCACACAACAATCCACCTGGATCCTACAGATAGGCATGTGTAATATCCATGTCATCACCAAACTCTTGTAACACCAACACCATCACCCTTTGTACAAACAACAGAGTCTGCGAAACTAAACTCAACACTCGAAGTGAAGATGCAAAAACAGGAACATCACACAGAAGTAACTGAGCCGATAAATTGGACTTGCCCCCTAACTCCATGCTGACAAAGTAGTCATACCAACCATTGAACTTATGCACTGATGAACTCTACACCTGGTAGATATCCTCCAAATGAGGATCAAATGTAAAGCTGTATGCACTCCTCACTGTGTACACCTTTGTGAACTCCTCAGTAAGACCTATATGCCATCCTGTAAGAACTGACTGATATCCTAGTGTACTGGTAGGATCCCAGACATCATCAACAACACTCATCACCTAAGGGGGATCATCATCAAGCTCAAACAGCGGATTGTCATAAGACAAAGTGACATCCATATCAAACAAAGGATTGTTCACAAAGTGAACTACACCTGACTGTTGATCTAAGCTAGGTAACTGTGAACTGTGGGCGACATGATGGGTAACCTACTCTGTCTGAACTGAATCATATCTCTGCAAATCCCACCTATCTACAGCACAAAGAGACAATGCGTAGACTTCCCTCAGTGAGACCCCGTAACACATACTCCCTGCGTCGATACTCAAATCTCATCTCCATCGAGCGCAGGCTAAGAAAAAACTCCTCAATCTCCTATAACCACTGCATCCCTAACACCACATCCATCTCTCCCAAATTGATCACATAAAAATCAGACTCCATCTCATAATCACCAAGGAATAAAGAGAGATGACTAATGCGCCTAGTACAGGTAAGGGTGTAGCCATCTCCCACCTTGACTCGAATCCAACAAACTCCTCTATCTGAAGACCACACTGACTAACAACTCTCTCATGTATGAAATTGTGTGTAGCTCCAGTATCCAACATAGCAATGTAGTGTTGCCCTTCCACTAATCCCCTCATCCTGAAAGTAGTGGGAAGTGGTACAGCAATAGACAACACTATAGGAGATAGTTGGCATCAAGACCAAACTCTGTAGAGGCTCTCTAAGCCTCATCCAAATCTAAACCAGTTGGCTGATGTGAAGATTCAGCCTCACTCTCACTAGAGTACACCCACATAAAACGATTTGCCCTTCCCTTAGGCCTCATAGGGCAAGAATTCTCCCTGTCATAAGGCTCTTTGCACCAGTAGCAAAGCTGCCTCCTCAAATCCTCACGAGTAGCCTCATCATGCTTAACTGTTGATTTTCTTCTATCAGCAACTGGTGGGTGTATCTCATCTGTAGGAGTAGTAATAGGTTTAGGCAGTGATTGCCTCTTAGGAGCTGAAAGCTCCATACTCCTGGCCTTCTTGATGGCCCCCTGCAAGAAAGGTGGATCAAATGCCTTAAGCCATCCTCAGAGTGGCTCTTGTAACCCCTTTGTAAACAACATCACTAAGCGCTTCTCTATCACATTAGGAACCATGACAAAGAGTCTCAGAAACTCACTAATGAAAGACTATAGACTACCTGTCTGCCTGAGTTGAGCAAGATCTCGGAAGTAAATTTTTGGATCCTTCTGATCAAATCTCTCCACCAAACTATCCACAAACTCCTGATAAGAAATAATTTGGTCATGGTGTAGAGTATCCCAACCATGGTACCACCAATCATGGGCTATACCATCCAAATGCAACACAGCAAACCGTATAGCGTCCTCAGACATAGGACGTAATGATAAGTATGTGTCTAGCTTGTGAACCCAAGCTCTAGTTGTCATCTTACCACTTCCATCAAAGTGAGTCAAAGTCAATTTGCTGGTTGCTTGTTTTAAATCACTCTGTTTGGGCCTTTGTCTCATGTCAGGACCAGGCCTGCCTCTAGAATGATCTCTCTTCTGAGTCAAGAACCTGTCAAAGTTAAGATTTCTTTTAATTGCTTCAGGTAAAGCATCCCACTCAGTGTAATGGGCAACCACATCATCTACAAATGGTATTAGTTCCGACTCAACACTAGTTGTATCTGCCTCAAACCTCAAGAAAGTGCGACATAAAGGCCTATCACGAGTGCCAGTATGATCAACTCTAGAATCCTGTCTATCCTCAATTCTAGACATGTGAGAGCTAACTGATGCACTCCTAGTGCCCCTATCTCTGTCATGATCACCAGGTAAAGTCATCTGTTGTAAGGTATCAGATAGCTGTTGCGAAACATTTGCAGCATGATGTTGTCCTTCTGCTAAATTTCTGAAAGCATCTCTAGCCTCGTTGTCCACATCATTACCTATATTGTCAACATTCCTATCACCTACATGACCAAACTGTGGTCCCTGTTCACTACCTTTTGGTGGTGGTGAAGCTCTACCCCTGCGGGTATAATGCATTCCTGGAACAAAAATCTCTGCCATAACTGGACCCAAATTACCTGCAGGCTGGCAAGACTATTGCTCTGATACCACTGTAAAGAGCCTGGCTGGCTCTTAACTGCAAACTAATTTTTTTTGTATATTTTTGTTTTACAATTTTTTTTGTTTTTTTAAACATATATGATTTTTTTGAAATTTTTTGAATATATGAAATAGGTTCACAACAAGAACTTTCTTCCTCAAATACTCACAAATTTTTGTCAATTCATATGTTTGCAAATAAACTAGAAAGAATACAAATATTCTAATATTAAATAGGCACCTTAAAGAAGTCGCAGCTGCTTGCTACACTTGACGCAGCCTCTGGATGAAGACGCCAATATATATATAACTAAGACTCTATTAATTGGGAGTGCCTTACACAGCCAAAGTACCAATGATGGACGGCAGCCTCTATAAAGGTAAATAATGCAGCTTGCAATCTGATTGCACACCTTAATTTGAAACGCAGCTCCTTGTATTAATTTTGCAGCTTCCTTGAATTAAATCGAATTGATTCTCGTCAATGCTATAAGGACTCAATTCTTCTTCACAGCCTGAACCAATTTACACAATTCGCTGGCATACATTCCAGCTCAAAGTGCAGGTCGAATTTCTTGAAGAATTTTCGTTTCTTCAACACCAAACCCTTGAGAGCTTCCCCAATTTCAATTTTGACAAATTGCATAAAATAATGAGATGATGGCTTTCAAAAATCCTCAAGGCCTTTTAATACAACTTTAAAGATGGCTTCTTCAACGCACAAGCCTCAAAGCTTCAATTTCACTCATTTCACTTAAGAGGCTTCAACAATACACCATCAAATTACAACATTAAATCTGATAATTTATTAATTAAGCCAAGCTTAATTAATAACTTTGTATGCAAATGATTTAATTGAATGCTCTTGACACTCAGCAACCTGTGCCCACACTACCCTGCCAAAAACAGCAACCATCCCAAAATAGACTTACTAAAAATAGTAAGTTCCTCAAACTGGAAACTCTACAAAAGAATCCACAACTCCACTGATATCAATGCATAGGCGCCCCGCTAAAAATAGCATTCATGATAATCACCCACGATAAGCACTTACTATAAATAGTAAGTCTGTCAATCTGACTCAAACGAAGAGCAATCCTGACATCACAGACCTCCAAAGTGGAAACTAGCCACTGGCCCTACCACAAGACCCCCTCCAACATCTTGATTAGCCTACGAGGGTCACAGAAATAAGCTAATCCTCTGTGCCTAAAAATAGGGACATTACACAAACCTCTTTTGTACACCTATACTAGAAGCTTTAAATGAATATATGAGCAGATTTCACAGATTGAAATGCTTGTCTAATGTATCTTGATATAGTGAGAGTTTTAATTACCTAAAATATAATTTCAGAATTGGGATTCTCATGTGTAGACATAATACAATGAGTTTGCATACAACTGTGTAAAGATTTTTTATTCTTATATATCGTCTCCTTCAAGACCCGTATTCACAGAAATATTCGATACTTGTTAAGATGATTCATAGTTCATAGTACACAATAGCAAAAAAAAAATTCATGAATAAAACAGCAAATGAAAAGATTGAAAAAAATAAAAAATTAATTGGGAAGCCAAAAACTAGGGAAAAAATTAAAAGAGAGAAATAATAATGGTTTTTATACATAAAGACAAAAAGATTGCAAAAATAAAAAAAGAAATTATATTAATTTCCATGGGTGAGAAAAAGTAGGTCAATGGGAATTGAGAGTGTATTAGAATACAATAGTAAATTCTAGGAAGAAAATCCTAGAAAGGACCAAAAAGGCAAAGGAACAAAAGAAAAATACAATCAAGAAACCAATACAAACCAAGGGAGATAATGTAAAAAAAACTAAACACCCATAGTTGGCATGTATGGCCCTTTCAGAGTCTAGCCATACGCGGTTCTTATGCAAAATAAGCATACCATAGCATTTGAAAACCGCAAGCTTACAAAAACTAAGAAACACTATTATATTTGTGATAAAGAAAAGTTGGCCATCATGCAAGCCCTGGCAAAATTCAGGCAGTACTTGGTTTGTGGAAAACTCAATGTCAAGACAGATTATAATAGCTTAAGGTTCTTCATGAATCAAAAAAATCTAAATGACCGCCAACAGAAGTGGGTAAACAAAATACAAGCTTATGATTTTGATATTGAGTACGTCAATGAGACGAATAATGTGGTAGCAGATGCCTTGTCCATACGACCTAATTTGAACACCATAACAAGCATTGTTGAAGATTGGAAAAATGACATTGTTGTGAAATATACGAAAGAGCCACTAGCCAATATGATACTAGAAGGGAATTTTCCAAATGAAGATTACAAAGTAGTTGATGAGATTATCCTATTTAAGGATAGGATATTCCTTGTGCCTAACTCAGGGATGAAGGATAAAATCATGAGGGAGTACCATGACAATACCTTAGCAAGCCACCAAGGGTATCATAAAACCTACATACAAATACGGGAAAGGCCTCAAGAGAGATGTCCTAAAGCATGTCCAAGAATGCATGACCTATCAAAGAAACAAAACTAAGCAAAGCCACCCAAAAACTAAGCAAAGCCACCCAGCAGATCTTTTACAACCCTTACCCATACCAAATAAAAAATGGGAAAGTATTTCCATGGACTTCATAACATGGTCACCTGAAGTTCAAGGAAAGGATTGCATCTATGTGGTGGTAGATCAGCTCACCAAATACGCACACTTCATGGCAATATCTACTGAACATCGAGCTCCATAAATAGCGGAAATATTCTTCAAAGAAATCTTCAAATTACATGGTCTTCCAAGGAATATTATCAGTGAGAAAGAGAGTTGATTCCTTAGCCCATTTTGACAAGAGCTTTTCTAATTTACAAGAACTAAAACAAATGGGCAAATGGAAATTGTTAACAAATGGATAGAGGGATGCCTAAGAAATTATGTTACCGGTTAGCAGAATGTGTAGATAAAATGGTTCATCTTGGTGAATATTGCTACAACACCACTCATCATAAGTCAATCAAGATGAGTCCTTTTAAAGCATTATATGGTTACAAACCAACCACCTTCAGAAGTTTGATTTCACAAGAAAGTTGAGTACCAAGTGCAAAAGATTTCGTACAACAGAGTATGGACATTATGAATGCCCTCAAAGACAACCTGCATTAAACACAAAATCAACAAAAGATCTATGCTGACGGAAATTACTCTAAGAGGATATTTGAAGTTGGAGAATTAGTATTCTTGTGGCTACAACCATATAAAGCAATCCTCCATCAAGATGAGCAAAGCAGAATAACTAAAGCCCCCGATTATATGGACCATATAAGATTTTGAGAAAGATAGGAGAAGCGGCTTATGGATTAGAATTGACCGAGAATGGCCATAACCACAACATCTTTCACATTTCTCGACTGAAAAAAGTGCTAGGGTAACAAGTCGCCACATGTATAGAGTTACCCTCGCTTGATGATGAGGGTAAAGTAATCTTGGAACTAGAAGTTGTTCTCAACATGAGAGAGAAACGATTAAGGAATAATACTATTCCCGCATTCTTGATCAAATGGAAGGGCCTACCTGAGGACGATGCTGCGTGGGAAAGAGAGATCTTCAATCGTCCAAACCTGAAATTGCTTGAGGACAAGCAATCTTCGGAAGGGCGGATTATTTGCTCCCCACCCAATGAAAAAAGAATAATATAAAGTAATACCTATTTTGGATCGAAGATTGCTTATGATCCTTGAAGAAGTATAATCAAACATACAACATTATCAATTATTATCAAGGGAAAAAGGACAGACATTGCTAAAGAATAATTATCTCAAACAAACACTAAACCGTTGATTCCAAAGAGCCACATGCTATGAAAGGTAGCGATCGATTGGAAGAGTTACCTCACTTCAATATCGCAACAAAAGACATGTCACTCAGTTCCTCTTAAGGGATAGACATGGACAGACCCTCATTTGTACAAAGACATTGAACAAAGGCAAGGAAAGGAAATACAGATGTCTAAAAAAATGCAGCAGCATCGAAACGAATAAAAGACAATTGACATTCTTCATCATTCAGCAGGTACAATCATACAGCGATACCCATTACAATCATCAGAACAAAAGCAATCACGGGAATTAAACAAGAAGATAATATCCAGAGAACGGGCATAGCAGACCCCTGGGTATTTTAGATATGTTACTGCCAGCGTCTAGTAATTTAACGATTACTCTTATGGTATTAATATTGGCTATAAATTATTTGTCAATCAATTATCTTTTATAAATGTTTATGATTGGATGTAAAATGTATATGTCAAGACTCTGTTAGTAAAACCTCATCATTATAGAAGAAAGGAGGAAAGAGGAATCATTAGGATTGCCATCTTGGTAGGATACCCTAAGTGGATGTCCATATTGCTTGCCACCGGGGCCAAGAGGGCCAAAGCTCCACTCTTGGGCTTAGATAGGACAATTGAGGAACCTCCATTATGATGTCCTATCCAACTGTATAATGATAGCTATTCATCCTAGAAGATGAAGCATGGATAAGGAAAGCAGGTACAAGCTCCCCACTAGGTAAGATACTCTAGGTGGATGTCCATGTTGCCTGCCACTAGGGCCATGAGGGCCAATGTTCCGAACTTGGGCTTAGTGTGGGATGGCTTCATGCAGACCTATCGTACTTCTTCTCCCACACCTTAATGTGTTTGTAGTGATGCTAGAGATATTATATGAATATCATGTGTTAAGGACTAACCCTAATAATGGATACATACATACAT
Organism: Chamaecyparis obtusa; assembly: GCA_027943335.1. Classification (NCBI taxonomy): domain Eukaryota; kingdom Viridiplantae; phylum Streptophyta; class Pinopsida; order Cupressales; family Cupressaceae; genus Chamaecyparis; species Chamaecyparis obtusa. The sequence continues at coordinate 1,179,329 of BSBK01001175.1, read as the reverse complement.
ACATACATACATACATATATATATATATATATATATATATATATATATATATATAATTTTTATTTTTCTTATGTTATGATTGCAGGGTTCAAATCCAGGATTGCCCTCTTTGAAGAGATATTTTACTTAGTAAGATGTAAACTTAGCCCTAATTTATTACCACCGTGATTTTTAGGGCAAATTAGTTAGGGGACATCACACTTGCCAATTTCCAACTTTAGATTATGTTGTTACAATTCTAATTCAAGTTTGCAACTTAGGTAATATCAGAGTTGCATTGTAGAAGCTAATGATACTGCAAAGAGGATCTGAGGATTATAAATTTCCTAGGGTCAGTTTAAGAATCCTCACATTGAAAAGATTTGGTTAAACTGTCATTGGTTGAGCACAAGCAATCTCCGGAAGGGCAGACTGACATATCCCATGCCAGAAGGTTAGATCACAGCCTTTGAAAAGATTAAATTCGCATCCTTCAAAAAGAAATTCAGATGGTGGCCTTTCTAGCAATTAAGCTAGGGCCGACTTAAAGTTTGAAAAAAAATAATAAATAACGACTAAATTTAGGGCCGCCCTGATCCAAGGCTATAACCTCTTATATAGGTCAACCCAAGGTTCATAGGGAGGCGGACTTATGCAGCAGCCATCTGAGGGCATAAGAAGGAATGGCAGTGCTCCAATATGAAGGGTCTGTCTCTTGATCGGTGAACAGGTGTGAACCCACATAAACATATAAATATGGGAACAAATCAGTTGAAGAAAGCATCGGAAAGAAGGGAAAATCAATCTGGAGTATACATCAATCAATTTACCAATCAATTCTGAAATAAATATTATGACTGTCTACCATTGATGTAAAGCAGAAACCCTCCCAGAATAGAAGCCCTGAAATTCTCTTAGCAAGTTAAGGACAGAAAACGTAGATTTTCCATTCTTGAGCTAGGGACAAAAACCCTGATTTAGGCAGATCTGGAAGCACTCTCAAAGTAGCCCTACAGGAGGAAATCATTGGAGTTCGAAGGAGAATTTAGCAGAGAATCATGATGTGATTTATTTTCAGAATTATGTCAAAAATCTGAATATTATAATAAATTCATAATTTTAGACAACCATTATCATTTTGAGTAAGGAATCTAAGAATTATTGTTATAGGGCAAAAATTAGAAATACCCCAAACAAGGGCCATTACATTAGGTAATATCTGAGCAGCTTGGGATTGATCTTGCATGACATGGATTTGACCTACAAAGAATTTTCAATGTCACAGTCCTCAGACAGCGAACACAGCAAGGGCATTAATTTCTGGGCATTAAACAAATCAATTTTGCGCAGCATCAATAATTATTCTTCATTGTTGTTCGATGAGTTAAAGAGCATTATACTCTTTACATTTAATTTCAATGAAACAGAATTTCAATTACCAATTCCCAGCTGTATTACTTAATCTAGGTTGATTTGTTATTTACGGTTTATCGATCTAATTAGCCCAAGTTAATCCGTATAAAGCAAATTTATATATTTATACTGATATTAATATTCTATTAATAAGATTAATACTGAAGATGTATGAGTAAAAGAATGCCATAACTTTGCTTGCATCAAAACAAGTTTAAAGCTTAATCACCGTGGACTAGGAGTAAAAGAATGCCATAACTTTGTTTGAATCAGAACAAGTTTAAAGATTAATCACCGTGGACTAGGGATAACTTTAAGGAAGACTACAATTTTAAAATTTGGAAATGCTGGTAAATCTTTTGCAAAATTAGACTTTTTCTTTAAAATTAATCCAAAAGTGTTATTTTTCTTTCTTGAGAACTTTATGAAGAAAGTTG